>BQKZ01000161.1:137865-162306 GCA_036244855.1 Temnopleurus reevesii | reverse complement strand
GGGCAGGGTGGGGATAATATCATTTGGATGTAATAGGCATTGCAATGCTGAATATGATTGGTGTTAATTTCAAATACTAAAATGAACTTTAGGATAAAGTAGAGATTTTTTAAAAGAAGTAAATACTCGTGTTTTTAGTAAGTATAAATTTTCCCAAACAGCTAACGTATATAATTATAATACAGTCATTTTTTCACAAGACACATGTAGGCCTATAAGTTATAAATATGTGAAAATAATATTGTACTGTTGAATATTGAAAAAAGAGTATTCTGTTTTATTTACATTCTGAGTCTTTTTTTACGTCAACGTTTATTGAGAAAGGGATCCATGATTTTCTTTTCTTATCTTGCTCGAAAAGTTTTCTTAAGTCGAAACAGATAACAAATAAATCATTTGTTGCTACACGGAAAAAATGAATAAAATCCTGTGCTCCAGATATTTTAGAATACAGCCTGTCATAAAATTGCTTTTAATATTTTTGGGGTCAAGCAGTTTGCGCAACAAATTAATTGTTGTTGACAGGTCCGTAGAGCGTGACTTGTTATAGTGTGGATATACAGAGTGGACAGCGGGGAAAAACATCATCTGTAGTTGGCTTAAATAATTAGTTCACCAGCTTCGTTACGCATGCATGCAGACTGTTTGGAAAGAGATGGGCACACCATGTCCATGGTTGAGATTCTCAGTTTGGGTTCTATTTTAAAACAATTTCATCCTTGGATTTAGCTCTGTAATTCGCTCAGGCCAATTGAAACGTAATTGGTTGCACCAGTTTGGAATGGTCAGTTGCAGCCCTATCGCATAATTAATTTTCAACTATTTCATTTCATTTGATAGGATGGGCAGACCAGATTTTGATTTGTAAGAAATTCATGGCATTCTTGGATGTCCCTGACTACCCCATAGATTTTGTGTTGTCCATCAAATGGAATTGTTGTAATTAACTAGGACCTTATCCTCAAATTTAAACACTAACTTGCTTAAAAATCCAATTTGCTTCAGTTATTTCCTTCAAGTGTTAAAATCTACACCGTCGATGAGAATTTAAAGTGAGAGCATTCCTTTTTTTAAAGAATTTAGCTGACCCCCAGAATCGTTTGAGAGAAAAAATTAACTGTATTTCTACATTTGATATACTCAGAGAGCTGTGAAAATTGATCCTATTCTCAGTTTCAATAAGGGACCACAATGGTTGAAAAGCTAACTATTTAAGAAATTTGAAAGTTGTGAAGCATTACTGATGCTAGCAATATTGCCAAAATCCACTAATAACATGCAGTACAAATCAATTCTTGTGGATTTGTCAAAGAATTGGCATGAGAAATGTGAGAATCACAGATTTAGATAATTTCCTTCTTTGTTGTGGGCAACCTTTTGATAATTTAGAATTCATAAGAACCAATTATTTCAGAATGGAGTGTATAGAACTGTACTCCTATTTTACAGATTTTCCCATGATACAATTAAATGTATTTATTTGATTCCAAATTATCTGTGATGACCCTATTTTTTGTTATAATAAACCATTTTTGGATTAGCACTTTCAGTGGAGTTAGGGCTGTGAAGTTTTGCATCTATGATCTTTAATGCTTTTAATGAAACTTATATAACTTCACTTGCTATTGTTGTTCGCAAACAAATCCATTCTGTATCTGGGATTTTCACAGTGGCAGTGGGAATGGGGTTATAAGCCATGGGTCGGAAGTGTTGCAGCGAAATGGGAGATTTGTAACATCAACGTGCCTGATTGAGATCTGGTTCTATTCATTAAACCTGATCAGTTCTTTCATCATTTCTGTTATTACGTCTGATACATGTATTTAACTTGGGTGAAACCATTCTTTCAGTCCTTCCCAAGTTACTGAACTCGACTTGAACTTTCACTTGTTTTATTTTTCACCCTCTCTCACTCTCCATTCTCCCCTTTTCTCTCTCAAGATGCCTACTACTTGTCTGTTTCTATCCCCTCTCTATCCTTCTCTTTATACTTTAGCAAGTCATTCACCTTACCATTTTCTTCATTTATTTATTATTTTTAAATTTTGATGATTTAAAACAATTTTTGTAAGTGATTAATGGCCCTCTAATTCTTTCATTGTCGTTGCCCTTATTTATCCCCCTCTTCCACTTCTCCCTCCTTCTCTCATCACATATACATCATTATAATAGATCTTTATGTTGTTTTGCCCTAAGATTCACCCAGCTCTTGTGGTATTGGTCTCAGACCACAGTTAAAACACCATTTGATGAATTGCTTTTTGTGGTGCAATCATCGTCACCTAAATGTAAGCTCATCCGTTAAATGCTACTTGAGAAAACCTTTCTCACATCAGTTTCTGTGATTTATCCTCTTTAGTAAATTCAGATTTGAAATCAAGTCTAATCAGATTATAGAATATCAGAATCACCATTTTGTAATTTTGTTCCCTTTTTCATTCAACATCTTAACAATATGCTGAAAATAATTTGTAGGTTTAAACTGATGCTACTCACAAATTACTTTTGCACTGTTATTAGATGTATTGAGGTCAAAATTGCAATTGCAGTGAACAATTCTCTCCATAATGGTCATTGGTAATTGATTCTGATTGAAAATATAGACTGTATCTTTGAAAATTAAATTATTTTCTCTTGGCATATTCCTTCTTATTGGAGAAATCAGTAGACTTAGCCAGAACAGAAATAGTGCAGAATGACATTGAATTTTGTAATATCCATTCACTTTTTTGTACAATATCTGAAGTTGAAAAGTTCATTTGAAAATGATATCAATTGACTTTCCCATTGGGTAAATCAGGAGGCTTAAGATCAAGTCCCCTTCCGATTGGCACAATTAAAAATAATGGCCGATATCTAATTGGGCAAAGGGAGCCACAATCAAAGGTCATTCGACTCTTCGTTGTTTGATCTTGGCGCGTTTTTAAAGAGCATAATGTCACCATCATCAGGTTGGGGTATAACTAATCGTTTGGTTTCTTGTTACTGCTTCACTAATTGCCTGTACTTTAGAAATCACTAGAAATAATACCAGCGAGTATAAAATGGCTACCGCCATCTCTATCCATCTTTGTATCCCCTTTTCGATGGCTAATCCTTCTATTGCCATTTTGATGATTTTATTTCTATCAACAGATATAAACCTCAAAATTTCTTTCTTGTTATTTAAGGTAACTTTTAACACTGTTTTCTAAGATAATTTTGAACTCTATTTAAAAAACTGATTGGCCATTTTGGTGGTCATCAATTTGTTCAAGCATATATTCGGGCAATTTGTCGGGGTAAAATTTCCTGTATAAAATTGAGTGATATTAAAGTAACATTCAAAACTAATTCTACATTCATTTGATTTTCGTAACATTGCTATAGAGCATCATGCTTAATATAAACCTTATTTTAGGTGCACCTGTTGGGCTTTAATGTAACACAGCTGCACTCTAAATTGTCGGCATGGTGTTACAAAGTTCAAACAAAAGGAAGGCTGATTTAAGATTTAATGAAACTCATGAATAAAATCATTCAATTTAAAGCTAGTCTTTGCTCAATTTTTTTTCTAAATTTAACAAGCCAAGGGAGTGCTGTGCCCTCTCAGTTATTTACATTGAAAATACACTTTGATATATCCTATTGTTTTGTGCAATCATTTGGTCCTTGCACGAAAGCTAAGGAAATTGCAAAGATAACCAGCAATCAAGTTCAAAATAAAAAATTGCTTTATTGTTTATACTTGAGTGATAAATGATGTAAAAATAACAAGAACTCCAATATTTCATGCAGGGTAATGACAAAATTTATTATCTTTGATTGCCTATCAAATTATGTTTCACATTATTCTAAGGTAGCTTGAATGATTCACAACTGAATTTGTGGATATTCTCCCAGCAGGCTCGGATGTTGCATCGATATCAAAGAGTGACTGTTTTCACGCTGCCCGCAGTGCACACCGCAGGGTTTATGTTTCTACGAATGGCAGCGTGCTTTCTCAGCTCATGTATCAAATGGACAATCCCTTTGAGAATCAAGAGATACTGCCATCAAAACACTGATTGTTTTTTAAAGGGAATGTATAAATATTTCATCCATCAGCATACTTTGATGCACAATAGATCACTTATAATTCATCAGCTTCCCCATTATGTATCATCTCCCTGCATCACTTTCCTTCTTAAATCTTACAGATTGACCTCTCATGGAAGTTTTTTATATCAGTATTTCACTTCAGTCTCTTTTCTGATTCATTTGAACTTTGAGTGTTCTTCTCTTGTGGTTTGTGAGTAAGTTATTAGTTTGAACAGAAAAGTATCTCCTTGATTTAAGATCGGCTTGATCCAAGTAAAAGGGGGTCATAGGGTTAAAATGCTAAGCATCCCCCACGGGGCATACAACCCCCCATTTCGATTTTTGAAAGTTTAGAAATTTGTTTTGATAACCGTGATATTTCAAGCTGGGAAGGAAATTTGCTACAAATAAGCTGTTATTTGGGTCGTAATTTCTCTGCATAATCCATGGTGATTTTAAGGAGAGTTGAGGAAAGAGGGAGCTTTCTAAACCCATCTTGTGAACTTGAGGCCTGTGGGCGGTGGGTAACATGAAATCTATTTCAATTTTCATAACAGTTTGATGCGGTACGCAAAGGAAAAAAAATGTGTGTAATCTCTTGAAGAATATGTACTCATCACGAATGTTGAAAGTTGTAGATTTGATGACATTGGCAAGTTTATCATTTTCTTCTAATCTTGATGGGAGGTCGTGTATTTTAGAGAAACTTTTCCACATTTAACTAACAATTAGTTTGTGTGTAGAGATTGAATAGGTGAACAGGTGAAAGGATGGCATGTTGAAGAAAGAGAGGGATAAAATGAGTATTGGGGGCGGGGCAAATCTTAAAGAGATGAGGCACAAAGTTGTTGAGAATGATAAAGCATATACAAAACGAGAAGAAATAATAAAGAGAGTTCCAAGAAAATGACTGAGGTTAGTAACTGGAATGTATTCGATGTGATGCTCTAGATTAATGCAGAAAAAGTAGAATTTACAAGTGTAAAGAGCTCTTTGAAAGTTTTCTTGTATGATGTTGATTATTGACAGTATCAATACTCTTTCTCCAAACAGTCAAAACAGTTTCAATGGATAAGTGTCCAAATTTTTGTAATCAGACCTCATTATTCTTAGAAAAATGACCTGAAGTTACCTCAGGGGATCTTTTAAAATTGATGAAACCACATTATTTGAGTAGTGTCGCGACGTTACAAACATCTCGTGCATCTATATGCAACCTATAGCCATTACATTGTGATGAATAGACTTTTACTTAGATTTGTCAAGAGTAATAAAAGCAGACAAAGGTTTGAAATCTGGAGGCAAATGATGGTTTAACGTAGATCAAGATGGGTTAGGTTGAATAATCAGCGTTATTCTTTTGTAGCAAGTAAATTTCAATTGGATCTTTGTGTGAATAACACCTCAACTGTCCTTTGAATTGAAGCGGCATAATGCATGGATACTTTTATTAATGTGTCTTCATCTGGGCTCATATCAACCAAGCTAATTATAATCACCATCGCTCGTTTGATGTGGTTACAATTGCTTACTTGCTATACATGCCAAGCCTCATTTCATCAGCAACAAGCAGGATAATTTCATACCCACCGCTTGGAACAATCGGAGGGTGGCAAAACCATAATCGCTTGTCAATGGCGTTTTGTGCGGTGCTTTGTGATGTATTACAACACACCTTGTTCAAGGTCCTTTTGATGAGTTTCCAATTGTTCGCATTGATGGGGCTGGGTGTGAAATTGAGTGTTGTGCCATTGTCGGTTGGAGATCAAATCTAGCAATCGTTTGTGTATCTCATTTATCAGACCATTTGTAATTCAAACAAAAGTATTGGATTATGGACATTATAATCCTATTTCGTTTAGAGTAGAATGATGTCTTTTGATCTAGGATATTGGCTTTGTACAATTTTGTTACACAAAGTCAGTCACCTATTCAAAAATCTTACTTTTCATTCATCAGAATATTATCCAGCCAGATTTTCACGGGGTTTAAATTATGATGTTGACAAAAGATTTCGTGTTTGACAGGAAACCACAGATTGCCTCTTCGCATCTCCGAGCAATTTTCCTAATAAAACTTGAAGATTAAATATGATTAAGTCTTGTAGAAATGAGATTAAGCCACCGCATATTATTTCTACAGCCCATTTTCTATTTGCTTAGTTATTGCTTATGTGATGAGCTGGAACTGTGCAAGCAAAAGTTCCATCGCATTTGTTAAAGTGTCTTATAATTTGGGATTTTTGCTGTAAGATTGACAATTTTGTGAAAAAGGGATACATTTAATCGACTGCTCTACATCTGAATATATGTAGTCATGATACCCCAACAACTACACCCACACCACTAACATTGCCACAGTCTATGTCTATATCATAATCTTCATTAATATCTTCTTCTTCATCATTATCATCATCACCATCATCATCATCATCTTCATCATCTTCTTCTTTTTTCTTTTGCTTCTCCTCCTCCTCCTCATCATCATCATATTGTCATCTTTATCTTCAGATCTCTTTGGAATAATGACAAGGACTCAGTTCTTCCACATCTCCTGTAGATAGTAATTCATTTTATAGTGAACTGCAAATTGAGAATTGCGCAGGTCATTCTCCTTCACTCAGCTCAAATTTGATGACTGAAAACTTTTTTATGATTGATCTAATTATCTTTTTTTTTCCCCTCTTCTCTTCTGCAGATCTTCAAGGCAATGGTTTTGCACAGTACAGCCACGATGGAGTGAAAGACTTCTCATTGATTTACACAGACACAGTTGATGATCAGCTTATTGTTGGCGCCAGGTATGTCATAATCTTTCTTATCATGTCAGAATTTTCTTTGTCATCTTCAGGGCCTTGCTTCTGATGTCATATGTCATAGGCATTTGAATCATTTTTATAATTCCATTTTTGTTGAAAGCTTGTAGAAGTGAAGTAAATCTATATAGCTTGGTAAGTTTTGCTATTCAGTATAATCATCAGTTTAAAGCAATGAGTGGCTTCAACATATTTCCAAACTTGAAATCACATATAGGGTAGCGATGTCAGTGATATGCAAGATAGATTATAAAAGTACTGATATCATTCGATGTCTTTGTTTATTTGGCTAGAAAGAGGAGTTTTCCTCGAGATGGTTTTGATTGAAAAGATTTTTAAACAGTCTCATGTAGAATGATAGAAAAATAATTCCTGTGAGACATAAAAACTTTGGATTTTCCAGTATCTCACTTCATGTTTGCATCTTCAATGACACCACAGGAATCTTTGAGGAGTCAACAAACCCAAGATACCTAATACACCCTCTAGGGATTTAACGAGTCACTGTCTTGTCAAACATTCAACTCTTATTCCAGCAACCACCATAATGAGAGATGCTCCAATGCAGAATGTTACCTTTGCAAAATAGCAATCCGAATGATGACATTCATGCCAGACCACAGCGTTTAATCAAAACTTTTGCATGTCCCTAATTGTTCTGACGAGCTTCATTCCTCGGGTAATGCAATCTGCTCTGATTGGGATAAAAATTCAAATTGCCGTGTCCCAATTGGATCTTTGCAAGATTTCCTGAAGCCGAGTAAGGGATGATTACACCGGGTAGACAGAAATTTCAATTTTCATCTGATTGAAGAGCATTGATCATAATGGATCGCATGTAATTACACCACTTGATGTAACAAAGTGGAATGGATTTTGGGCGGAAATAAAATGATTATTTGGGGTGGTTTAAAGAAAAAAAACAGTCAGTGGTAATGCTCAAATAAAATTTGTGAATTCTCCATGTAAGGTGTGTGATTACAATGGATCACACGTAATTGTGCCACTTGATATAACAATTCGTAATGAGTTTTGGGATTATTGAATGTTCTTTCTTGAAAAGGTTGTTTACAGCAGATACTGAAAGATTGTACTGGACAAGAAGTTACAGATTATCGTTGAATCAGAATGGACCAAACTAACCATCAATGATATATAATCATACATTTTAAGATAACAAAGAGCAATCTAATTTTGTGAAAATAAAAAATGTTCCATGTGAAATGATTATTCAAAGCAAAAAAATAGGATGATTATCTGCTGCAATTTTCTTTCATTTTCAATTTTAGATTGGATGGAAGTGCATTCCTAGAGGGTAGAACATTCTTACATCTTCCTCATATAACAAAGTGGGATGAGTTTTACGAAGATGCTACATTCCTAATGGAAATGATAATGTTAACATGATTATCCCATCATTGGTTGATTGAACAATGACGTACTGTCACAGGCTAAATAGAAAAGAAGGAGAAGAAGAAGAAAAAATCCTAATTAATAATGGACAGTGCACTGATGGAGAGGTAAAATTGAGTTATTCAATTTACCACTGATTGAAAATGGTTGATGAAATAAACTCCATAATTAATATGATACAGGATGAGATCTTACAACATAAGAATGGTTTTTCTTCAAGGAAATATTCAGAGTACAAATTGAATAATTACATTGAATGAAGTTTTCAATTTTCATCTGATTGGATGGGTGCATGAGTGATTTGTGAAAATTGATTACATCATTTCATGTAACCATGCTAAGTGAATTGAATGAATAGAAGGATTATGTTATCAGGTGGAGGTAATTGCTTTTCCTTTTTTCTATATTCTCTTTTTCTGTTTGTCTATATACTAAATGACCAATGTGCAATTTATAGATAGGATTCTATTGTGAAATATGACATGTTGGCAACTTCAATGTTTTGTTTTATAAGATATTGATTTTTCAATTTTGATCTGAATTTTTAAACAATAATTTCACATATTTCTTGAGATTCAGATGATTATAGTGTACTAATTTCTAATCATAAGGCTGGAAAACGTTATTAAATATTTTCTGTCATCCTTGGTAGCACCCAAGTATTAAAAGTGTATTTCTATTTTATTTTTCAGGGATACATTATTGAGACTAGACCTCAACACACTCTCAGAAATTGAGGTGAGTAATTTGTTTTTTTTTATCTTGAAATGATATGTAAGGACATTAAATATAACAAAATATTATAGAAATGAGATTATTACCAGTATGATTTTGTTTGTATATCAAATCTGAATATGCATCTACTTACAATACTGATCATAGTTTGGGTCTATAGGGTCAATGAACTCAATTCATATTTACATTGCAAAAAATGAATGGGTTGGAGAATGAGCATAGATAGTTTCCCTATAGTTTATTTACTCAATGCAATGACAACCATTAAAAGTCATTATATTGTAATACAATTTTTAGTACCCAAGATTTAATAATAGTAATGCACGAATTGAAACTATTGAGTTAGGGAATGATTTAATGATTTGACCTTTGAAGTAAACCTTTTCATTTATGGGCACCAAAATGGGAGAGTTATATGTTTTGTTATGGAAAGAATTCCCAGTTTCTTTTGTAAATTTAGACCAAAATGAGACCATGGGTGTGTTCATTTGAAGACGAGAATGATTTATGGTTCGTCTTTTAATGACAAAATAAAGAGGTCGAATGATATCATTTGAACTTTTCCTAAGATATGTTTGAGGCATATTACTTTTCTCATGATTAATGAAAGATTGTGCAAAGCTTGTAGAAAAGACTTGAAAATATGAAGTATTTTATATCAGTATCATGGGACATCTCATATTTCAAAATGCAATAGAGGAGGGATGGGTGCATATTTTTGAAGCTAATATCTTCTTGATCAAACTTCTTAGATATCATTTAGAATGGATCATGATAGTCTCATTTGTAAAGCGAAAATGCATATGAAATTTAGCAACAATCCAATATTTCATACCTTTATTTATAAAAAAAACTAGATATTGTTTTCTAATGCGCCACAAATTTTTGAGATTGACAGGTAATAGGTTTTTGCATTTTCTTAAAATGTCTCAGTCATTCTGCGGTCTTACCCCCAGCCCCAACAATATATCACACCACTTCCCAACAAATATTTACATACACTACTAACCTCTTTTTGTTCATTCTTCATCCAGTCCATATCTCAATCAATGTGGGAAATATTATCGCTCAATAAAAAGTAGAAATAATATCCTTAGCAAACATAAGATCTGCATATTCTCTTGTAGTTTTGCGGCTGATTGGCTGTGTATGTGTGTTAGTCCAGCCGATAAATTGAGGTCGTTGTTGGCTTTGAGCAAACCGTAAGTTGTGTTACAGCCGACAAGTGTTTGCTCGAAATGAACTTGTTGAAAGCGGGATGCTAGTGTGTGTTTGATGAGATGTCATTTGCAAGTAGTTGTAAGATGAATGAGATGAGAGAGAGAGAGAGTAGGAGGAGAAGTTTAGTTGAAAAGTGGATCAATATGATAGAGTAGAATTTGGGTAAAATCAATAACAATTGTAAATTGAATTTTTAAATCAGATTAAAAAAATATTAAAGAGTTTGTAAAACAGGATATTGGTGAAAATAATGATGGATAAGTAAAGAGTGATCAAAATGTCTATATACGTGTTTCTAGATGCTAATATATTGCTTTCATTTGTAGTGATTACAAATAACGAGCCGGTTGATCTAATACAAAAACAAAATCTGCAGTGAATTCAGTAGACACTATGATATAAATACATTTTGATTGAAGAAATCTAAAGCATGCCTTTATATATCTTGAAACAAATCTAAAGTGCTCTATCTGGGATGGAATCTGTTAGGCCTGAGGAAAAAGTATCGTATGATTTGGAAGAATGAAAATAGAAGCGTTTAGTGATAGTGAGAATATATTGAAACGCAAGAGAATTGAGCATCGAGAAAGAGATTGATGTATGGCTGGACATTGAATGCTGCGGTTAGCCCGTAGCAACAACCGGCCCATCAAAACTTCACCATGTTCACCCTCGAAATCAAAACTACATGCCTTCCCTGCTAATATCAAGTGTATTATTGTTCCATCAAATTTGGGTGCAAGTTCATGGCTAGTTAGAAACAAGGAATGCCCGATCCTTGGAAGAAATCATGTATTTTTCAACTTTTGTTACATGTTTTTGTGTTGTTTGTTTCTTTGCCCTAACAGAAAGCCGAGTGGAAGCCTAATGAGATAAATACAGCCATATGCGAAAGCAAGGGCGAGTCACAAGTAAGTTCAAATATTGTTTTGGGAGTCTAGTTCATGTCAGGGGGATGGGGTATTTCTTTTCATTTTATTCCTTCTTGGTTTTAAAGGCCTCATCTAATTTATATCCATTATTTACCTCCCCCCCCCTTTTTTTTAGGGGGGGGGGGGAGGATGTATGTAATACTTACCTTCAAATATTACTGCCCTTTTCTCATCATGAATTATAAAAGCCATATTGACTAGGCTTATAACATCTTTAGAACAAAAAGGGCATTAGCTCATGCATCAACACATATCTAACTTCCTTATAGCTCCACAAAGACAAATAATCTTATTGACGTGTCTGTATCTTCATCAAATAAGGAATGGTTTTGATAAAAGAGAAAATGAGCTTTTATATCAAACCATACCCAGTACATCGAGGCAGGAGCTCTCTTGTAGGCTTTAGGGCACTTTCCTATCAGTTCATTCCAGCGCACCTGGGCTTTGCCCTTGAACCGGTCCAGTTCTAAAAATTTGAGCAAACCGAGCGGATTCGCTTCCTAGCCCATAGCAAACCCATTTCCCTCCTTCCTTCCCCTACACCCCCCCCCCCATGCACTTGATGGAATCATGATTGTCAAATCCAATATAGTGTAGGATAGCAGTCTTCTCTTCCATAACTTCCAAGCTCGAATGTTTTTCTTTCTTTGAATATTTAAAATAAAAATTATCTTGTATGTTTTTCATTTATACGAGTTCACTTTTTCTTACGGTTTGTTCTAGATAAGGTGCACAATTCTCTCTCTCCACAAATATCATATTGATTGCATCTTTTGAAAAGATAAAGAGGACATATTTATGACAGTCCCTGCTTTCTAATTTTCCTGGAAAAAAATATGTGCCCTAGCGGAAAAAACGCATATCCTTTCACAATTTACAAGTACTTACCATATATCATGATCTTTTCCAACCTTGACCTTCAAAAGCAGGAAATATTGCAGTATTGTAAATACTTTAGAAATACTCAGAAAGCTCACAAGGTCCTCTTAAATCAATAAATATTGGGATAATCAATTGCTGAAGTGATAAGCCCTTTTCCTGTCATTGATTGTGAGAGTTAACCTTTCAGCACTTTGTAATATACAATCATTCTTTAGAGGGTATGCATAGTACCTCCATAAACAATCATAAACTGTGAACTCTAAAGCAAGAATCTGTTTCCATGGAGTTCAATTTACTATTTGGAATTGCTTAAGTTATGAGACTGTATCAACATACAAGAGGCAGTTGAAACAGGACTTAGAAGATGACAGCTGTACTTGACATTTGTTCCATCACTTCTAGGTGACATTTAAACCAGTAGGCCTACATGGTTTTTCAGGGTTACTTTGAAAAATTGTGGTGTTAGAAATGTGATATCACCAAAATGAGAGTCGTATCAAGCGGAATGTAGAAAGATTTCAACTTTTCCCCCATCTGAATAATTCTATATCAATATCAGAAAAAAAATGTATAGCTCTATTCACAGTCTTCCATATAATTTGTTAATTATAGAAAGGGTAATGATCTTGTAAAAAGAACATCACTTAAAGTCGGTTAACAGATATTTGAATCATTTTCCTTTATTGCTATTTGATATCAAATGTTAGTCTGTTCAAGTTCATCTTTCCTGCTGCCTAAGAATCTTGACGAATTTATTGATTTCAATAAATTTCCTCTCAATTATCACACTGATGCAAACATCATATTTCATAAGGAGAAATCAATGCCAGAACCTTTAGAGTGGTGGCGTAGATATATATATTTATCATGTTCATAAGTATCAATATGACAGGACAGTTGCTTGGCTGTTTCTTGTTTCTTCACACCTGTTTCTCAAAACTTACCCCCTAGTCATCGATTCATCATAAATGATCCCAGATTTCTCTGCAAAGGGTGTCACCCCTCTGGCCTTGCATTCGTCTTTGCTGTGATGAATTTCTTGGGTTATTTATATCATTCTGATAAAATAACAAACAAGTAATTGAAGATGAAAATGGTCAAGAAGTAACTAATTATTCTATGGTCAAGTGTCGGTAAAGATGTTGGACCTTTGGAGACAAATATTGTCCATAATGAAAATAAAAATATGCATACATTGCCCATATAATGATATCAGAAGCTTCTATAAAATTGCCTAACCTTTACACATTTGTAATCATAGGCAAATGTCAAAGTCAATCTTACAAAATATCAAGTGCACAAGCTTAGTCAACATTAGTAAGAGAACCTTGACAATGACTCTGCAACTTCTTAGATTTAGATAATTAACTGTTACTGATATAATAATTTAATTTGATAGACATCTGTTGTCAGGTTCCTGTCAGAAACTTCTGGAGGTGAGAAAGCACAGCCATTGCTCTGAGGTGAAAATGTTGCTCAATTACATAAGCCTTAATGGACTTTGGCAATGAGTAAAAATTCCATTATGATAATGATGATAATAAAACAAAAATCAATATTTTGCCCTGCATGTAGTCTACGAAAAAGCTTCATCCTTGGTGTATTATCTTCCAGGCACAATTCATTATTAGCACTAAATAAACTACCTAGACTTGTCCTGTGTTTGCAGAATCCCCTGCAGGAGGGACGTTAGTAAAGTGTCGCTGTCTGACGGTTGGTAGGAAACCCTCTCGACACTGTGACAAGGTGCAGCCACTATGCTCTTCCTGCTGATGGCTGATAAGCACCAAGCAACGTCATTCAGCGTAGCTCGCTCAAGTCCAACCGCGTCTCGGTTATCCCGAAAATACTTAATCGGTCATTCCTGAATGCCTACTCCCGCTTCTGATCTTGCGTTTATTTTGAGATAACATTGAAATAGCAAACAGATGGTTGATCTGCGAGGATGTGACATTCGAGAAAGGCCTGAGACGTTGCTACCTTTGAAATGATTACATCACAATGATTCATATATTTGGTGAAAGGAGTGAAATCTAATGACCGTCTCATTCATTTCAAATTGGGATTCCCCCTCTTTAGTGATTGCCAAGACTTGAGGGAAGGGGGATGCAGAAAGACGAAACGTTTTGCAGACATGTAGAGTGATGCTGAGGAGTTTTACGTCAAGCTTTGAAAGCGAAAACCAGACAACCATGTCAATTTAATAAATATTTAGATGATAACCTTGATCAGAGTTGGTAGTCCACAAGATTCTGATAATTTTATAAATATTGTCAGAGCCATTACTTGTTGTAGCATAGTAGTTTTAGACTTGCATATTTTCTGGGTTTTCATTGTACATGCAAAAACCCCGTCTTGTGTGTGCTACTACAATCAAGTTGTTATAAATAGAACTTTGTATTATGTGTACATCATATCAAAGAGTGCATTTCTTCTGGTACATGTAGCACCTTCAAATTTGTAGCTAATATGAACGCTATTACTGTACAAATCCCCAGGGTAGAATTTTGACAGGGATTTTTTAAAACCCCTAAATCACCCTCAGAAGCAATCCAGGAAGATTTGTGACTCATCTAATTAGATCACAGTTTCTGATCAAGATTTTGATATCACACATTTTGAAGTTATCCCTTCCAGGACTCACTGAAGCTGTGCTAATCATATCCCCCTTCTGCCCTGGAATTGCCAGAAAATATTGATATACCAGATAGCTTGCGAAAAGCCCCAAATTGTGTGACACATCGAAGGTGATCCAGACTAATTGAGTTTCAGCATTTATGGAATCAATCTCTGAGTTTAGGATATGTAATATTTGGCCCACGTGTGCTAAGAGACACAGAGACTCTTATATATTGAGTGGGCATCATATGGTTTCTGTAGTTTGGTTGACCATTTCCATATTACGTCCGAGTACAGCTGACCTCGTAGAGATAGTTCTTTAGGGGATATTTGAAATAAGGAGACGGTTATTGGAAAGCCCAGTCCGAAATTGGTGCATCTTTCACCCATCCTTCACATATTGAGAAAGGAGAAAAAGCTTTATAATTTAAAAAGTAAGAACATCTTTATTTCAAAGCATGGTAGTAAATTGGTATCTTTCCTTAAAATGTCTCTCAAGCCAAAATAATTTTCTGGTATACAAGTCTGTGATTTAAAAAAAGAAATGATGTGGAGAGAGCGAGAGGCTTGATTTTAAAAAATTCTCTATTATGCAATTATATACTTTTGAGGAAATGGAATAGTAAATGCCAGGACGGTGATCAAAGAAAAATTGTAAAAAATATAAGGGACTTGTGCATTTGTGTTGATTGGGGTGGAGAGGGGGGTGCTTGGTGTAAGGGGTAGTAAATCACTTTATCTATCATAATTTTCTTTGATGATGAGTAAATTCACTTTCCACACACGATGAATCAACCTAAGATTGAAATATAAAACGGGGGGAATTTACCACTCTGTGATGTTACACTCCGAGTCTTCGCTGACAGGAAATCAGCATTGTCATGTGCTGGCACGCCATCTTCTTACGTTGCCCTTGTCGAGTCACAATCATCGTCATTGACGCTGACATGTCAGGCAGATGCACTCTCCCTCGCAAGATGTGCCTCCTGAATCTCGCCTTCGTTTTGCTTCCTTGTATTTTAATTTCTCGCAATCAATCGCAGATAGAGGAACATTCGGAATGGGAATGTGGAGTGGGGGGGAATGGAAATTATTCAAAATGATAAAGATTTAACAGTCTTGTTTGGGTAATTATGCTGATTGTATTTGACTGTTTGAATTTTTTTTGTTAACGTACGTTATACATTTTTCAAAGAGAATAAGCCTGTAGCCCAAAACAAGAGGTAAAATGTATCACTGGTTGAGTGCCTTTTTGTGATAAAAGTTTTTAAAAAGTATAAGAGGAGGTGAGCTACATCAGCAGTACTGCTAAAATATACACCATGGTTTTTTAACCATTTTCCCAAACTTATTTCTTGCTTCTTTTTATTTAATGATTTATTCATTTATCAACTCTTTATGAAATTAGTTGTTTCATGTGTACTGCCTACAGGAATCCTAATCAAATTCCAGAGCAATCTTATTTCAAATTAAATAGTAGATATTGGCAGTTGGTATATAAACATGATATTCTGGACTGTACTTATTAAGTTAGAATCTCATTGCGGATAAATCTTGGGGTGCTATTCAAAAAGCTTTAGAAGGCATAGCAGAAATTATCCCACAGGTGTGCTTCAGTTACACGGTTTCTTTTACATAATATGATTATCCAAAGACTTTGGTAGGTATGTTATCAAATTAGGAGTGTCAACATTCTCGGAATGAAGTATTTAATTTCTTTCCTTCCCAAACTTTAATTTCATTGTATTTTTGTAACTGAATTTTCTTTCAAAAAGATCAATATTCACTTCCTTTTCATATGTCAAATTGTTTTCCAATTGGAGACTTGTTAAATAAGTTTTATTTTTTGTTTGCCTCTTTTCTAAATATTACATCTTTTCAGTGTCTTTTCAAAAAGATATTTTGTTCATCTTAAATTTATTTTATACTCTGTTTCCTTTTTTTCTTTTGTCAGTCGAGAAATTTTTCTCTATAAGATTCCCAATGCTAGTACTTTTTTGCACTCTGGTTCGCTTCAATTATCTTATTTCTATCCAGCAAATCTTATCACTTATTTTTATTGGTGGAATACTTTCCTCCATTTACGTTTTTTTTATATTGAAGTGGTTCGATATCGTTTACATGACAACTACCTCTTTGAAGTTTATCAAAATATTTTATGAACTTAACTTCATCTAAATTTTCCATTTCTCTATAATGCGCAACACTTAGACTAGTTATTTATTTATTGATATTAATTTATCTATTAAGATGTGTAAATATGTCTGGAGTATAATGCTAGCATAGTTTCTTGCACACCTGTATATTCTTTTGCACAGAAGTAACTTTCCTGTACCTCATCCTATTCTGCATCACTTCTATCCTCAGCCAGGATTAGAATTGTTTGGAATAGGCCTGTTCTGAAGACTACTACTACCCTGTTGGCTCCCATGGTATCAGACACAAAACTGCATTAAATGTCTTCTCTGTCTCCATAATGATCATAAAGTATATCACCTCATTCTTCTCCCCTTGTCTGATTTGAAAACATCCATGACATTCAGTCCATCCAATCACAGATAAGTTAATGAATACCCCTG
This sequence comes from Temnopleurus reevesii, assembly GCA_036244855.1. Lineage (NCBI taxonomy): Eukaryota > Metazoa > Echinodermata > Echinoidea > Temnopleuroida > Temnopleuridae > Temnopleurus > Temnopleurus reevesii. Next base: position 145,051 of record BQKZ01000161.1, on the reverse strand, counting down.
TTGAGCGAGCATTTCACCATAAATGCCAAGTTTAATGCTGTCGAACTATAATGTTCTGGTTGAGTGATGCGAATGTTGCCCAACAGTGCCAGAGTGGAATTAAAATTATCCCCTTGGAGTATTGTGAACTGTTAGACCATGTGAGAAAAGTGACAGCTTACAACTCATAAGTGCACCGTTGAATTGATTTAAATTTAAGTTCAAATCCAATTCTCATAAATTTGAAGGGATTTAGAAGGAGTTGAATAAAAAGTTCTTGCCATTTTTATATTGCAAAAGTCAGAAGTCCCAGAATGTTACAATGTTACGTGAGTAGAAATCAAAGTATGGAGAGCCAGTTAGACCAGAAAGAAATTCAGTAGATTTTTCTTCTAAAAATTACTCCCCAAATAAGCAGAAAATCATACCAAATTCTGTGCAAGTGCCATTTCCAAATGTGCATCTCTTTCAAGTGCTCATTTAAATTCCTTTAATTTTGTATTGTATGTAATAGATGGTACATTTGTTGATCGCATATTAATTCTTCTGCAATGTCCAGATATAAGCTAGCTGTTAATCTTGAAAATGCCCATAAGAAACCCTGAAAGTGAAAGTGAACTGAAGTTGAAACATCATGATGAAAACAGCATATTTGATCTCAAATATCTTGTTTGGCTAGAAGAGTACATAGTTTAATATCCCAAAGAACAAAAGTACTCTTCTTCTTTCCATGCTTTCACCTTCGGTCTGCCTCTGATTAGCCCCTTTGAACAGCAATCTACATTTCGTCCTTGTAGAACGAGCAGCAAGGTGTCTGCCGACCTAAACCCATGAATTTTTCACGAAGCCAATGAGCTCTTCAATGGCATGTCATGCGTGAGACGTGAACAAACTCCCAAACAACTCTTTAAGGGAATCCTTACCCACAATCTGTCCAATTCACAATATTTTTTGAAGTGGACCTTATATTTCATAGGTTATTACTTCAATCTTGAAATTTCTTTTCAAGAATATTTTTGCTCCATTCTACGTTAAATTTTGTTGGAATCAACCACAAGAAATATGAGACGTTTTGAGGTAATGAGTGAAAATATGGTGGCATCGTGTTTGCACTTCTGGGACATGTGGGTTTCTTTATTTTGGTTTGGTACCAATTTGTACCTCGAAGCTTTTGATAGCTTGAAATATGACTTAAAACAAAATAAATTTTTTGGTAAGGAAATATTGCATATTTATTTCCAGTAGTGATTCTTGTTTGAATGTACAAAATTAATAATTGTATTTTGAGATTTAAATTTTTCAGAAATTGATGGATCCAAATTTGATAATGAATGAGTAATATAGCAGTGAAATATGTCCAGAGGTTGATTAATGTATTTGATTAATTACTTAATAACTCTTGTTTCTCTCTTTGCTTTTTTTCTTTAATCTTTTTCTTTTTCTTTAATCTTTTTCTTTTCTCTTTAATCAGCGCATAGAGACATTGTACGTGATATGCGCTTTTAAGTATAGTATATTATTATTATTATTATTATTTTGCCAATGTGTGATGTGAATAAAAAATGAACAGCAAATCCAACTATTTCATTTGCAACCAAATGATCAAAATACAATTTTCTCTATTTCCTTGTCACTTTTTACCAACCTCTGTTCCCACGCTGAGATATCCGACACCGAAATCACCCCCGCAAAATGTTTTGTTCCATACCACGCTTGGTTACAATCTCAGAAAAAATGCATGCTTTGACATGGATGCAGATGAAATATACATGGTTACCCTGAAATATCATCCATCCTCGGTGAGGAAAGGATTTTGTGAGAGGCAGAAGGATATTAGATGTTGGTTATCTCAGGGAAAAATGTATGCCCAGACACGGGATGTATAAGATATACATGGTGGGAGTGAAATATCATCCATCTCGCATGAGGGAGGGTTTTTTTCTTATGCGTTATCACTAAAAGGGAATGGATCATGTAAAACATGGGTCCACTTGCTTATGGTCCCATATATGCATATTTATAATCATGAATAAACCAAAATATATAAATTGCTTGAAACTAGAAGGCATTAATCTGTGACCTTAAATACGTATACATAATAATGCGTTTCTGTGAGGGACATTGTGTTTAAGAGCCAAAATTCAATCCATTTCTGATGACAAACAGATGTATAATAAGGAACCTTGCTCATTGCAATTGCAGAAAAATAGATAGATAGATAAATAGTTTATTAAGCAAAACTAGAAATCCGAGGAAAAGTTTCAATTCAAAGTAAAACATCTGAATCTCTGCATTTTAAATGGGATTAGACACTGAAGGTCACAGGGAAAGTAGCATCTACATGTACCTTCTGCTCTTCCATCATCTTTATTTAGTTAACATCTTTCTTGCGCTCATCAAATAGCGTTAGTAAATCTAGAATGAGTGACAAACCGTAGATCATAGTAAAAAGTTGTGTACGACTTGGCACATCTTACAACCTTTTTGCGCTCAAGAGAGAGCAGATCATGAATGTTGAATAGGAGCTGCAAAAACCCAAAACGTTGATGCCACCCCAGGATGTGGGTAATGGTTTGATTTTAGAACCTTCTTGCACTCATGAGACAGTGTCTGAAAATTCTAAAGAGTTCCAGTGAAAAGTTGCATGTTCCTTTTAACAGCCTTTATGCGCTCAGAGGACGATATCATGAATGTTGAATGGGAGCTGTAGAAACCCAAGACGTAGATACCACCCCTGGATTTGGACGATGGTTTGAGTTTAAAGCCTTCTTGCACTCACGAGACAGTGTCTGAAAATTCTGAAGGAGAGTGAGTGAAAAGTTGCTTTTGCCTATACATAGTTAACAGCCTTTTTGCACTGTATCATGAATGTTGAATGGGAGCTGTAGAAACCCAAGACGTACATGCCACCCAAGGATGATGATGAGTATGAGTTTACAGCCCTCTTGCAGTCACAAGACAGTATGTGTAAATTCTGAAGGAGATTGAGTGAAAAGTCGCTTTTGCCTATACATAGTTAACAGCCTTTTTGCGCTGTATCATGAATGTTGAATGGGTGCTGCAGTAACACAAGACGTACATACCACCCTAGGATGTGGACGAGGGTTTGTGAGTGTGAAACGATAGGTATTTCCTCACACTCTTCAATCATGATTAGAGGCTTCAGTTGAGGAAGGAGTTGGCGGTGCGGTCACTGTTTGATGCACAACAGGGGGATGATGTAAAAGAAAAGCACAATTTCTTTTCCTTTTCCGGACTCAAGGCTTTTACACCCGAAAATACAAACCTTTTATCTTTCAATATAACATATTATTGTAATTGCTTTTTTTTCTTTTGTGAGTGATGTATAAACCCACAGGCCCATATTCCAATAGCGAGGTTTAATTCAACCCGGGACTAAGTCATTGTTATTTAGACCTGGGCTATTCAAAAGTTAAAACAACCAAGAGTCTAAATGACAAAGACCTGGGTTAAGTTAGACCTCGCTAACGGAATATGGGCCTGAGTGTTTTATTTGTTTTTTAATTCTTATTTCCATTGAGGAATAATCTTGAGTGAAGTGAATGTCATGCAACTCTGACATTTGTATCAGTAAAATCAAGAGCCCCTTCCAAACATGTTTGTGTGCTAATTCAATTTCCGGTATTGCATTGCTAAAATTTGATTAAGATCACTCTCAAAGTGTTCGCCTTAATCATTTCTTTACAATTCATTGAAAATCAACCAAATGCAGCCATTGTTTAAATTGCTGCGTGAGTAATATACGTATAAACAAAAGGCAGTGGGGTTGTCGCAAACCCCTCGTTGGCAGATACGTAGTATGCCCATTCTACTCTATGAGAAGCATGAATGCAACGAAGCTTCGTATTCCATGGCCATTGTCATTGCACTTTCCTCGTCAATGATGTCTAATACTGGCTAATTCCTGTGGCGAAAGGAGATCATTAATATCATAAGTGATTTGGAACGATCGTCTGATGCGTATTGCTCTTCTCCGCATCCTCGCGATCGTTTGCCATTTGGCTAATTTGGGGATGCCCTTCATTCATCGTTCATGTGCCAGTGTTTATGTCATTGGTGACTTTCATTCATCGGAAAATGATGGAATGGATTATAACCACTTAATTTGATGTTGATTATGATGTCATAGAATTTCTACAAAAGTGCATTAATATGAGTCATGAATGGGAGCATTCAGATGTGCAATTAATACTCCCTCATGTTTTTAAGTGGTTTGGCATTTATAATGACTTACAAAAATGAGATCTGTAGCCTTGATCACAGCTTTTTAACATTAGCCTTTTGTTTCCATGATATTAAGGATGATTAGATTGGCACAGTCATTTAATTTCTCAAGGTTTGGGAAATATCATACAAACATGGATTGTATTGTCAATTTTTGCAATGATATTTTGAATCAAGAAAATTTCTTTTTTTTCCAGAAATATTTTCTTAAATCCAATGTGACAACAAAACTTAAAAATGATAATATGGAAATCATTATAAGATTATCTCCGCACTCAAATCCTGAAAGACAAAGCAAGGAAATCCTATAGTTTCTAGGGGAAGGGAAGAGGAGGGAGAAAGCACACTCAAAATAGACTTGACAGTGCAAATCTATTTAAGTGCAAATGGAATCTGAACCGATTTTCATGAATTTCATTCATCATTAGGTCTTTCCAAATCACACATTCAACATTGACGTCAAGGGCATGCCTTGTTTTCCTGATGGCGTTGCCTTTCCTTTCTTTTCCTGCACTCAGACTACTCGTCGATGTTAGAGATTATATTTATCTTTCGCTGCACCATTTAATGCCCTTTCCAGCCTTTTTGTCATGTAATTTTTGAAAAATCATTCTTGGCTCTCATCTATTGATTTTCTCAGGTAAACCTTGAAATTGGCATGTTTTCCCAATGGGCAAATAATGTTTTCCGTCTCTCATTTTCTCACTTTCCCTGTTCTTTTCTTTCTCTCCTTCCTCCCCACTGCCAAGCTTTATATATATCCCACTCTCCCTCTTTTTGATATGTTTCTCCTCTCCCCTTCCATCTCCAAGATGTTCATGTTTTTAGCTTACTTCAATATTATTCAATTTTCTGATATTAACATTTTTGTTTAGAGTTGATGTATCCTGCATACACATTGGTTTAGGCCAATATTATCATCTTTCTCACAAAGCCCTAATTTCCATGGCAACATCCCTCTCATTCATTCATGCTCAAGGGACTTGCAGCATCCAACAAATTAGGAAACACATTGATCCATCAAGTATTATGCGATAGTCAATCACATGCTCTCTTGCCTGCGAAAACATTCAAAATGCAAATGAGAAGATTGAATGGATACATTCATTTAAAATATTTGTATTTAAGAAACATGGATTGGAGGTGGGGTTGCTTGGGGACAATGGGTCAGGGGGATGAGGTGAAAAACCCCATGTGACATTAGATATGTGAGGGTGTCTACGCTTGTTGCTATATTAGGAATGGTAGATGGAGGAGGTGACAGGTTTTAATCAAATACGATGTTGTGACACCATAACATCGGGATGCACTTGCGTACTCTAAGGGTGAAACTGAACCGTTTCTTCAAATGAAAGAAAAATAGCTGGAGGATGGGAGAGCATGCAATTGGGAGAATGAGGACATGGTATGAAAACATGTTTGAAAATGTTAGCAGTAGTACTTCCTGTCTGCCTAAATGCTTTGTTAGATCTCATTTGAGCTGTGTTGTCATGTATTAGTACCCCATACTCTTTGTCTCTCCCCTCCCTCTTTCTATTTATCTTCATAAGAGAACTGAAAGGAAATTTAAGAAGATAACATTTTAAAACAACAAGATTGGTATAAACGAGTGTCATTCAAAAATAAATGATTAAGTTTTAAAGAATTGTTCAATAATCACAGTTTTATATATGAATATTAGATACGTGGGCTTACGTGAAACTCCTTCCTGTAAGAAATGTGTTTTTCATCAATTTGACAGCTTGTCATCAAGTTCTTTGATACATGTCTTTACATTCTCCAGGTGGGGTAATTGTAATTTTATATCTTTCATTAAATCAGGAAGGTTTAAGAACAATACTTCTCATCAATTCACCCTTATTGAATTACCCAACAGACCCTTTCTGCAGAAAAAAAGGTCTCTGACTTTTCCCCAAACCTTTTTTTAATCATGTAGGCTCAGCATGTTTAAAACAATACCCATAGCAACGTCTCATGTTAAAGAAAGCATTAAAATGCTTCAATTTATTCACTAGCTTCAGCTCATTTCCCAGGAGCTCATGCCTGTGCTGGCCGATACTCACTCGACCACGACGCCAACATGGTTCACAAAACCGGGATAATTTTTACCCTTTACAATCGTACTTTGTGTGCTCTGGGACTCCTTCATTCATTGGTGACCTGTTCACACAAACAGGATTTATTGTATATCTGTTTGGACTACGTTTCACTGTTTGATATTTTTCTAGTCCGAACATAATGATGTATAAAGTCTTGCGATTGTATCTGAAGTAATACTCATTTTTATAATGCAAGCATTTGTTTGAATTAAATGAATCCTTCTAAGCAACTTTCCTCATGTTTTTCACAATTAAGACCCAATTTAGAACCAAGTTTCAACTCACCTTAATTTTCTCCCTTAATGAACACATTTTTTTGGATTCGATTATGCACCACTTACAGGTTGGATGGCCCTATCCAGCCTTTGGTTTTCCATACATTATTTTGGCTTTTTATCTTTTTTCTTTAGTATAAAGATCCTGTGTGAACTTTCATCTAATAGACTAAGAAACGATCTTGCTCCAATAATTATTGCCCTGTCATACATGTAGCTTTCTGGAGCATGTAACTGCTTGAAATAGAGAATTGGGGGAAACTGGTTTAATGTGCCATCCATCATGAGATGGAGGTGAAAGTGGCTTGTTGAGAATTCTCCCCAAAATTGTGAGAAACATGAACTATCAGTATAAAATCTGAATAGGAGAATTTGCCTGTTGACAGCACTTCGGGAAAAAAATATACTGCACTCTGTTGACTAAATGTTTCTATGGTTCCATAAAATTTCAATCTGAACTTTTTGTTCACACATTCTGTCACCACCTCTTTCAATTTTCAATCATCCATGCATGAATGTGTCAAATATGATTGCAATGTTTTCAGGTTGAAGTGGGATTGTTGCCAAAGATTTGACACTTTGATACAT
>BQKZ01000161.1:50180-131053 GCA_036244855.1 Temnopleurus reevesii | reverse complement strand
TTTAATCTTAATCTGCTTATTCTGAGGGGCATTATTATGATTTACCAGTAGCTTTAGATTAATTAGATAAGGTTGAGTAGGGCCAATCTGAATTTGAAACTCTGGGTTTCCAGGAGCCATCTTATTCCAGTATGTTATGGGTTAGTTCATGGGTTCTAAAATATCCCCTTCCCTACTGCACAAAACAGCTTCCCCTAAAAAATAACATTGAAAGGGCCATAAGAAGTTTGTTGTTAACAACAGATTTTAGGATTCAATGAAATAGTTCAGTGTAAATACTACCTGAGTCCACTTAAGTCTTAATTTGCAGCAAGAATGAGCTCCAATGGTATAGAGCAGTAGACCGATACATTACTCAATACATTAATCAAGTTTAGGGCCATTCAGAATACTTTGAGATTCTGAGATTCCTGAAAATAATTTTTATAAATAAACATACTTTATTGTTCATCTCAGCATAATGAATATAAGCATATTTATTTACAAACATATAAACCTGGGATAAACACTGCGGGAGCAGAGTATACAAGGTATGAAATAAAAGCAACAACAACAATACAACTAAAAGTAACAAAATGAGTGAAAAACAATGTATAACATAACATAATTGTCAAATGATGTGACAGAGACATGAGAATGTAAATCTACGGTGGAACGATAATTATTTTTTTAAAATAAAAATGTATGAGGCTTAATTTCACAGAGTGTGATTATTACATCATTTGATCCAAATATGAGCTCAGGGGTTTGCTACATGTAGGCCCCCTCCTCAATAGGCCAGTCATCTTCCATCCGCCCAACTCGTAAACCTCATCTTCCATTGCTCAAAGCACCCAGGGATGCAGACAGTTGTTGGATAGACACCGCACACTGGATAGAGTTTCGGTACACGTGGCACACACCTGTGCCGAGGGTAATTTGAAAACTTTTCTCATACCCTTAGGCAGACGCCTGCTGTAATTTTCTCTTATCCTCCGCCTCGCCCGTTTTTCTTTGCTTGTTGCGCCCAAGGTTGTGCAATGTTGCTCCATGTCATCAAAGATTAGAGCTGAAATGTTGGACAATTGTTGGCAGTTTTCAATTTGACTCTCTGTGTTCCTCCTTCTCTCTCTCACTTGAATCCGCCCCACAAATTCATCCTTTCCATCTCAATAAAAATTGAAATATAATTTCAAGATTGTTGACAATCCAGCCATACCAATGGTTTCATTTTTTCATATACCACATTGTTTCTTGAATGATATGGCCAATAAAGATGTTTATTGTGTTTCATGGTTCACACTTGAGAGCAGTAATAAAATATATGTATCTAATTTCTATTAGTTAGTGCAAACATAGACCCTAGGTTTTAGCCTTAAGCTGGTGATTGTGAGAATGAATGATAATCTTTAAAACAAAATTGTAGAGGAAGATGATAAAAATGAAATTTGCCACACTTCCAGACTGAATTTGAATTTTAGATGAAAACAATCACATCTAGAAGAGGAAGAAATTGCTTTTTAGAGAATCATCTAAAGAGATTTTAAGCCTTCTCACATTAGTTTAATCTTGAAATATGAATAGACAGAAATACAGGATACTATAAACACACTTTGAAATAATCCTTTTCTTGTATCGTAGATAAATGGAGAGAAGGCAATCCCCAAATACATAACCCATCACACCTGCTGCTGCTATTTTGCACAGATAAGGAATCACCTTTGACATTGAATTCCAGAAATTCTTCGGGGAATCCGAGAATTGAAGAGATATGACTATCAAAAAATGATATATTTGTGATTCCTTGCTGGATATAGCATCAGTTATCATAAATGGGAAGGATTGTGAGCTATATTTCCTAAAAAAAAGGATATTTTATGGATATTCTAATATATTCAATTTGTTTAGTTGTGAACAACGGTTTTCCTTTTGTTAGATTGTGAATGAGAGTTTAAAGAATAAAAGCCTTTTTGTGTAGGTCATAGTATGAAATATTAAAGGGGTTCAGCGACAAAAAGGAGAGATTGATAGTTAAGAGTGAGTAGATTATGGTAAAGTATACATATTTGTAGTTGATATTGAATACAATATCTTCTTGCTATCAGTAACAATTTCTAGAATCTATCTTCAGTTGCGATAGCATTGTTGGATAATGGTATATCTGAAGTTACACATTGTCAGAATAGTTTCTTGTAACAATAGGCTTGTGAGAAGCCACTTTTCTCACTGCTACATGTAGGATGGGTTAAAAAGGTAAAATGTAGAAAATGGCAGGAGTTTTTAAGAGGAGTTGAAGTAGATATATGATATGGATTGAGAGAGAGATAGAGGGAGGAGGCATGGATAAAATTAAGACTGCTGAAGAAAAGAATGTAGGCATATGGGTAATTAAGATAGAGTGATAGAAGTTTGAAATGAATGGTACTAGAGATTGAAAGAAAAAAAGAAAGATTGATAGGGAAGAGAAAATGGATTATCAAACTCATTCACAACTGACATAAATCATAGAAAATGTTTTGGAAAAGAAATAGTAACATCCCTGGTCGTTAAATCATTTCATTGAAAGTGAAAAGCATTTAAACTCGCGGGTCACTGACTTCATAAGATTGCTATCTTCATTCAAAGCAGAGAGATTGCTGCATCTGAACTTGAAAATCCAAATTGTTAAAGTCCCTCTGAGCAACTCAGACATCCTATGCCCTCAGAACAGAACAGGTGCCCTGATGATGGTTTTGGGGGGCTTATTACAAATTTCTCATTCACTTGCTCGTCGTTATACTTCAGAATGCCGAAACAGGAAAATGTGTGACCTTATCTGTTACTCCTGTTTTTTATGTCCCGTTTCAATGATTCCCAACAACAGCGCTCAAAGATCAAAGGAGGATTAAGATTTGTTGTTAGTCAAAGATGACATTGATGGTGAGAAGATTGAGGGATGCGAGGAGGATAGAGAACAGGAGGAGGGTGGGTGTTTAGGTCAATGATGGGTTAATGGATTGTAGATATTGAGGTGTGATATATCTCTAAAGTGTGGTGATGATGCTCAGTTCAGAATGCGCATCTTTGTTAGTGTAGATCATAAGATATGGATGATAATGTGGGGAGATTAAGGAATGAAAAGAGCTCATTATGAGAGCTAAGGGTGGGTGTGAAGTTCAATGACAGGTTAATTCATCATCTATTGATCATGATGTCTTGGTGCATTATTTTTTAAGATGATAGATTATGATGCAGTATTTTAGAAGATTGTAGCTCTATGTTTGGGGAAAAAGTTGAGAAGATGGGTCAGAGAGATAGTTGAATGTGTATATGTGTGTTGGTGTGGATATTGTTGAACTGATACATAGAAGGAATGTGTTGTCTTTGAAAGTTACAGACATGGCTAAGGCATGTTGGCTATGTGAGGAGCTGCGTTCATTTCATATCTCATGTAGATAGCTAAAGGTGAGGTGGACAAACTAGATAGCATGAAGGACGGAGTGATAGCTGATAGATCGCATGGGGGGATAATAAATGTGTGTGTGCGCCTCTGTGTGTGTGTATCTCTCTGTCTGTGGTTGTGTGTGTTTTTGTTGTTTGAGAGAGAGGGAGGGAAAAGGATTTTAAGAGGTAAAGTAGATTTAAAAAAAATTGGATGGAACATACTCGATGAGGGAAAAAAAAATCCCAGGAAGAAAAAAAAAGAAAGGAAAATTAATATCTATATTTGATGAAATACTGTCAAACGGTTGACCCTTACTACTTTCAAAATGTCCACACTGGAAGTGCCTGTCAGACAATATCCTCCGCTGCATCCAGATTCCTCGATAGAAATTGTCGAGCCTGTCTGAAATGTCTGATATTGAAGATCTAGAACTACATTTATATGTAATTGGATATGTACAAATCTTTTACTTTCAGGGGTTTTTTTTCTTTTTTTTTTCTTTTTTTTTCTTTTTTAACAATATCTCATCATATTTGATCCATTTTACATGACTCACAAGCTATTTCCACAAACATATTTATTTGATTGATTACTTTCATAGACTTTTTGTCACTTTTCATAAAACTTAGAAAGTTATGACCTACTTTTCCTTCAAGCCTCCAGTTATGAAATCATCTACCAAGTAAAGGGTGAAAATTCTTCACCCTTTCACCCACATCAACTCTTTCAATTGCCGGCTTTCAAGAAAGTCATCTCTGAAAACTCACTTTCACCTCTCATCACTGTTTTTAGTTGGCCAGGGGAGTAGAGGGAGATGAAAGAGGGGCAAAGGATAAAAGAAAGATATGAGCCGATGAAAAAAGGGAAAACGATGGAAAGAACTGTGTTTGATGAGAGAGAAGGAAGAGAGAAGATCTTCGGAAGGAGCAAATAAAGGAACTAATCTGGAGGGAAGTGTGGAGAAAAGCAGAAATAGCAAGAAGGGGGAAAATTACAAGTAGAAGAAAGAAATGACAAAGGAAAATTGGATTTGAATTATGGTATGGAAATCAAAGCATTTAAATGAAGGGATAATGATGGAAGCTTATAAAAAAGAAGAAAGGATTGAAGAAAATAAGATATGGATAAAACAAAAAATATGAAAGAAGTAGAGAAAAAAATAATACAAAGGAAAGTAGAAAGATTGTTGGCAAAAAGTAAAAAAGAGCAGTAGCAAAAGGCAAGTGTAATTATGGAAAAGTTTGAAAAGTAATGAAACAAGAACCCTCAATATACATGTATCAACATAAGTATGAAAACACAGCAATTATAAGACCATAAAGAATAAAGCTATTATGCTACATGACTTCTTTCACATCTACATTCATTGCGTAGGAGTCTAATTTCAAAGTTGAGAAAACCGTAAATCCGCTTCCCCTCCGTGGTTATTCTTGCCGTCACCCGTGCAGTGGAGAGCAAGAAAGTTTGCCGCTAATCAGCAACAAGGCGCTTTGCTGTCCCCCCTGAAACAACCAGGGGGTAAATGGCATTCCACTCATCCGCTGCCGTACATGCTCCGGTCACTTCAGGCCAATTATTTGCAAGGGTGCAGCAAGATATTTTTCCCTCCATATTTTCCCCCTGTCACATGCACAATGAAACATATTTTTCTCCAAACGGCTTCTGGCTGTTAATGTAAACTAGAAAATCATGGATTATAAAACGACTTCTTCTTTCAGGTTTATACCATGTTGATTTTGAATTTTTGTCGCTTTCAATTGTTGCTTTGATTAGACGATGAAACATGGTATTGGAATGCCTTATATGGTTTTGATAAACCAACTTCCGAACCAAGAGCAAGGGCTGCGCTGCAGGATGCAGTATGACACTAATGCTATTGTGGGACTAGCTTAGTCAATCTTTGTCCTAGTACGTTTGGTAGAGTTTATTCCTTGGCATTAGAAAAAATGTTCTAAAGAATACAAATTCAAAATTGACATATGAAATCCTTCAAATGTGAATAGTGAACAGTTTGATTATAATTAAAGAAACATCTTAATATAATCATATTCGCCTCTCCTTCCCCCAAATGGACCTACCAAATATTAAAGCCTCATTTTCTCCAAAAGCAGAAAAAGATAAATGAATCTGATCATTCGAAACATACAAACCATTTTACATTGTCCAGTTCCAAGTTCCAATTTGCAATGAAAAACAAACCTGATTATGTAACAAAATGTAAATAACTTCACTATTTTTATCTTCTTTTGTCATTTCTCATCAGAAAAACAACCTGACAAAGATTGTAGATGAAGTGTCTGGTATTGCAAGATGTCCATACAACCCACATCACAACACCACAGCTCTGTTCACAGAAGATGGAGACCTGTATACTGGGACCGTTATGGACTTCATGGCACGGGATGCAGTCGTTTACCGCACCCTTGGACCATCACCTCCTCTCAGAACGGCACAACTCAACTCAAAATGGCTCAACAGTGAGTTTTAGTTGCTTGATATTTCTATTCTCATTCAAACTTCTTTAATATTTTTGAGAGAGACATTTGATATTAGAAATGAAGCCAACGTCGAGATTTTCAACCAGAGCAAACCTTGTTTGAATCAAGTTCATGGAATGAGTAGATAATCTAAAGGCCAATTTAGTTTGGGTGCTGTTTTATGATCATTTTTAATGTAGAGCATCAGGTTTGCCTTGTAAATTGAAAATGATGTACTGACATAGCAACATACCTTGCTCATTACATAACCTATTTGATTACCTTTTTCATCTTTGGGAGTCTCCCAGTAATACAATAAGTACATTGCTCTGAAGTCAGATTGGATATTTGTTGCAGTTACATTAGAACACTTTTCACATGTTTTGCACTATTTTGTCTTTAATATGAAACAGACCCCAACTTTGTATCATCCTACGAGATTGGACCATACGTGTACTTTTTCTTCAGTGAAACAGCGGTTGAATTCAGCAACTGTGGACAGGTATGTTTCAGCTGTAATATTCTTTACAGTTTATTTGTCTGTAAAAACAATTGCTATATCAAAACTTTTTTTAAAACCTTTTTGTAATCGCCCTCACAATCAGAGCTACAATGAATGATGCCATGTTTACTGATACAAAGATAAGGTCAAGTCTGTCCATTCCTCAGATTGACAGAAATCTCCTCAACCAGATCTCGACAACCAGTTCTTCTCCCACATGAGACAGATCTTCCCATCCATTACGCACCAACCCGAAAACACAGAATATCTCTCCCCTTCCTCGATCTTGTGAATATATAACGGTAGCAGGCATTATCTATCCACGGAAGCATAAACACAAGTAACCTATTTTGGGATGTTTGCTACTTATTGATTATTTTTCCGGTGCCGGTGAGAGTTTCTTGGAGATTTCTCTTGCATTGCACTATAGACCAGAAGAGATAGGTATGATGTATCAGCAGGAATACATACGCTATTTTTCAGGAAGGGGATAAGGGAGAAAAAAATCTGTGGCTATTATTTTGGTTTCTGTGTTAATTAAGGGTCTTCAAGGTTCCTATTACATCCAATCATTACTTAGAGCAGTATTATGAAGATATTTAAGATATCAAAAATATTTGCTTTTGTAAAGTATTTTCAATAGATTTTGAATACTTCAAACATGAAAACAATGATAGTTCTTTTTTTAATCAATGGCTGCAATCATTACTAAAATAAGATATTATTAGTCTAGACACCTCACACGTTACTCGCAAGGGTATAGACAGACTTGGGGCTATTAATCTAAAGTTCTCCATGTTGATTGGGAGGATTAAAGAGAGTATTAATAAAGAGAAATTATATCTCTGGGTGGGTTTATTGCACTTGATATTAAATATGAGAGATAAACACCAGCGGCGGCAAGACAAAGTGTAGCGCTCCTACAGAATTCATTTCTTCCTAGAAAGGTCATGTGTGGCAATGGCTTGTATATTCATCTAATGTTCTGCAAGATTTCTTTACCATTCATGATATATTGGTTAGAGATTGGGAAGAGAGAATAGGCGAAACGTTGAACCATTCATGGAAGTCGGCAAAGTGCTCGCACAAACTACCAGTTCATTGAGCATGTAATGAGAGCGAATAGTGTCAATTGGTGCTCAATAAGACAGATGATTTCATTAGCCTTTCTGCCAAAGGATGCATTCATAAACTTTTATTTTCAAATTTGATTAAGGGCTGGGAGGAGAGAGGGGAGAGGGGAATAAATTAGGGTTTGATAACTCTTCCAAATAAGATCATACCATCTCTTGCAGTGCATGTGTATTTTTATAGAAAGCCTACTGTGTAACCGATTGCATTAATAAAGCATGGCTCCTGGCATATCATATATAATGATAGGTGGAGACGACATTTACTATCAAGTAAAGTTAAAGATCAGCACTATCATTATCATAACGATGCAGTTGATGCTGCTGATATATAGGTGATGCTAATTCATTTCCAATGAATGTTAATGTAATTTCTCCAATTAGATATAACCTTAGACATGTAATTCAAACTGCCAGATTAAAACATACTCATGGATGACATTTAAAGTGAGTCTAGATTGCAACCCTGTCAAATATTTTACCTCACGAGGGATTATTGCTGTCAGTCCAAATTAATTATGTTATCAGTTTGTGATCTTGCTCTTGTGACGTAGATATGAATATATGAATGAAACTAGAAATAATGCGTAATTGAACTCAAGGTAGGTAGAACATTTCGTATTCACTGAGCAGTGCTTTAAAAGTTTTTTTTCAAAGGAACTTAGACCTCAAACTGCAATTACTTCAGAAGAAGTTCTCTTTTTGAGGAAGCGATAGAAGAATCAACGCCCTTTTGGTCCCAAAACAATAATGATGTTGGTAACAAAATGATACAAGTGAAGTATCCTGGCGGTTAATCCATTAATCGTGATACAGGTTAAAATATGAATCATTCATTCCCTCTTACCTTCAAATGTCAAAGACAAAACGGTAGAGCGTTAGCTCACCCTGGTTATCGCATTAGGTGTTATGCGGGTTAGATAGCTGTCATGTTGACGTAGGATTTGAGGTGGGTCTCTACATGTTAGCAAGAGATGGTATGATGTCATATTGTAATGGAATACAAAGTTCAGATATGGTATGATGTAGGTCCCAACATCCATCTCATCCATCACTGATCAATTGTCTCCTTGGACCGTGTTAGTACTTCATGTCTAGTCTCCTATTCCAATCGGCATGTTCCATTCAACCTCCGGGGAAGATTCATTCGTCATGCAGTTCAAACCCAAACCAGGTTTCAAATCCTGGATGAAATAAAGACAAAATATTAGAGAAGATATATGCTGGAATATTTAAGAATTTGAATATTTATAAACCATAAACACTTCCAGATAGAATCAAGACAAATAAGAGAATACAAATATGCTGTAGCCTATATTTATTAACTTGTATATTCACGAACCGTGATAGCATTGTTCAATTCTGAAATAGACTTATTAGATGAAGAAAGTCATAGTCAGAAAGTGAGAAAAAAAAATCAAGAAAAAATGTAATGCTGATTGATTTGGCAGCTGCAATTATCCACCGATTAATATTCTAAATATTTATATTAATGCAATTCTTGATATAAAGTCAGATTTCTGGGAAGAGATTGTTTGGTTCGGTTAGCCTAAAAACAAGCAATCAGTTTCCCGGTGTACCTTGGTGCCATGCAGTCATTTTCAGATCACAAGATGACGATAGACACGACTCGAAAACCCGCCCTGTTGTGAAATCCCTCTCCTTTGGGGGGCAGGGAGAAGAAAACCGGGATTTGATCGCCACCGAAATCTGGATGACAGAAAAGTTCAGTATCTCAAGGTATTTGCGCCGAAATTGCCGTCACTCGCCGGCTTTTTGTCTCCCTCACCTGATGATTGGAGTTACACACGGTAGTGTGGACCGCGTGCTGAAATTGAAGATGAATCAATAAAGAGGCCTAATCTCTTCTAAATCTTGAACTAATAGGTTGGAATTTGTGAAGGTTGAGAAAACAGAAAAATATAGATTCCTGAGCTTCATATTTTTGATAGGTTAGGGAGAAATTATATGGCGGGTAGAGGTGCATACAAGCTAGAATACGCTCTCCCATGTGTCAGCACAGAGTTATAAGGAAAGATCATTTCCCTCTGCCCCCCCCCCAATTATCTTTAGGTTACTACAGATTGTTGAAATTGTTTGGATCATTTTTTTTTCATTTTTTGCAGCTCTTTCTTATAAAATTATTGTCATTTTTATACAAGTGTTAGTGTCCCTCTTTCTTGTGTGAGTTTTCCATTCTAATGGACAGTGCTCTTGAGCAGTGTAATCTTGACTTTGAGTTCCGTGAGGGTTCCTTGTGGATTGAGCACAGCCCATCCTGAATGGAAATACTAGTCAAGGGAAAGGCCTTTACGTAAGGGATGATCCAATTATGAGGCAGGGGATAACCGCACCATTGCCCCTCCAAGTACAAGAGGAAAGCCTTTGATTATGTCCAGCTCTGATTGTCTAAGGCTCTTGGCATTGCCTTGCAGCAACGAGGCAGAGAACGAGACAGCTCCCAGCAGAGTATGAGCCAATTCCCTTTGCAACCTCCTAGTTGCGAGAGACATACTAGTTTTGAAGATTAGACTTGACGTCCTGCCAACATGGAAGAAGAGAAATTCAAACTGAAAACGCCTAAGGAGAGGTCATTGCTCGTAGGCATGTCCGGAATGATTTTAGTTATAAAATGAGCTGTCATGATTTATGAGTTACTTCTCTTTTGGTCAGTGTTCCTGATGTCTAATTTAATAATCATAATTAATAACAAATGCTGTCTACAGTGAAGTTTGAATTACAGATAAGAAACAAACCAGGAGCTATGACATTTGTGAAGAATCAATATGACTTGATTGATTCAACTGCAAATCAGGCATTTTTTTAATCAGGGGGGGGGGGGGCAAATATTGTATAGAAAAATATGAATAATTCCTCTTGGTTATTTTGGTTTTGTGAAAAGCAATTATTTACACATTTTCTATATCCAAAATACAGATTTTACGATATCCTCGGTGACTTGCTATATTTGCGGTGGACTCGTTGGCTACAGTCATAACTTGTGACTGGATTTGGCAATTAGAATCTTTCTATAATTAGCGCATAGAACTCAATAAAAATGGCATGAAATTGTATTATACTCCCTGAATTTGATCTTTCTTACCGAGGAACATTCTATCTTGCCCAGCATGGTGGTTGAATGAGTAATACAAGGAAGGGATACTGGAGGGGATGGAGGATGAACGCAACGAAACTTGAAAATGTATTCTGTGAATAGATGTGAAGATATGAACCCCAGAGAATTGTCCAGACAGGTTCTTTGTTAAATTTGGCAGTTTTCTGGCTATTTTCATTGCAATGATCACAAAATGTTGATATGATTTGTGAGGATAATAGGAGAAATGTCATAATTGTTTACTGTTAAATGAATTGTCTGATAGGCATATGCCCTTTTACAAATTGATATCATCCTATTTCAAAATGAGGTTAGCATTGCAATTTTTATCAAATTCCTTGAAAATATATAAAAGTCACAAGAACAAATAACCCGGTATAAACTATTTCCGTAAATTAAAATGGGTCATGGGACAATAGATCTGTACGCCGTGTATTGAACTCTGTGGACACAACAATCATAAGATGGTTCCATTTTTAATAGTATTACAAAGGAGCATTGAATTGGTGTTCAACTTAATTGAAAGGAAATAGATTATATCTTGTTAAATTGATAAGTTTTAACAAGCTATCATGGGTTATTGTAATGTTTGTGAATATGAAGTCTGATTTATAGATAGCAAATGGAAAATGAATATGATCTGAGAAGCTACTGAACCAGCAGACTCTGCTCCACTAGATCATGGATAAAAAAAACCCCAACATGCTGATAGCCCCGTTGCTTAGAAACACACAATCCTTTAAAAACCACTATCCATAGCAGGATCAGAAAGCTGGGAATATGAAATGAAAACAACCAGTTTCTGGGTGATAGAATGACATGGGGTCAAGTCGAGGTCAAGGTTCAGAAGACCAAGGTCAGGTCATCAATCAGTGATGAACATGGTCTGGGGATTAGGATGAGAAAGAGTTGGAGAAAAGGAGGATAGAACCACGAAAGAATGTTGTATTTATTTGCTACCAGGGTATGTGATTTATTTAATATGAATTGGTTCTGACATGATCAAATTACCAAATTATAGATGTTATTGGACTGGTAATATGAAATGCAGAAAATTGTTTTTTTCTATATGTTGTTGGCCAGGATGAAAGCTTTATCTATACTCAAATATATCTGTGCTTTTTATAGAGCTGGCTATTTGTAAGATATTGTTTTAATTTCAATTTGCTTATATTTATATGCAGAAAATGCTGCAGTTTTGCACTAAATAGCTTACATTGAAGTGGTAGTTATATCAGAAAGCTGTTTGAAACAAAGAATTATCTGTTATCTCAAAAATGTATTTCAATTCCTTTTACCAGACACTTGAGGATTTCTTGACAGATGTCTGAAAGACATTCACAAAAAGTCTCAACATCCCCTTCTCACAACAACAGCAGCCACTCTCTTGTTTCCTCGCACACCAAGCACATGGCAGGGGGTGCAATTAGGCCACTTGCCCAATTACATTTCTACTATTTCGGCTCCCTCTTTCGCTCTTATTTTGCTCTTATTTCTCCTAATTTGTCCAATTTACCGCACATGTCAAGATTTCCCTGCATTGTATCCCGGTGGGAGATTTGATGCGGATTCCACCTGAGAAAAGAAGTGATGCCGTTTTCTGACATCCATGGGAGTAGTTGTCATAAAGTTGATGTTTTACTTTGCATGTGGCCGAGAAATGTACCCTGATTCTCAAGAAAGGCTATGCTCTACCTACATGTACATGTAAAGCATGATTATAATTGGTGCAAGTCATTGCAATTATCAAAAAAACTTCCTCTTCTCATTAAAATAGCAAAAAAGAGAAACTATTGGTGATTGATTACAGATTGGAAAAGAAGCGCATTTATGTGTAATATATTAGATCCTATGTCCATACCTTTCTTCCATTTGTACTTTTTTATCGAAAATTAACAGAGGTATGAAGTTAAAGTTTCCAAGTTACGCCTCAAGCAAAAATGGCTTTGCACAAAGTCAATGACCCAATCTTGCTGTAAAATATTACCCTCCTAAATGACTATTTTAACCTGAACATATTTATATTGATCAAGCTAGGCACAGGGATGTTGGTGTAAGAGGGGCTTCCATCCTGATTAGGAAGAACACCCTTTACCTTTAACCTAGCCCATTGGTGTACAAAGAAAATATCCAGAGGAGGTGATCCAATGGGTTGCATGGATGTACCCAATTACATGGATGTGGTAGCAGTCTTGCACCCCTCTCTTAAAGGTGACAGTGATACCTGATCATTTCTTTTCCATATGGGAGGAATTTTTGAAAAGTTGACACATAGAACATAGATTATTTTGAAAATTTAGCATATCCTGTGTAGTAGAAAAATGCTTTTATACATGTATTGCATATTTAATCTAATTGATTTCAAGTTTTTGCATCAAAATACATCTCACTTAGTCTCGTTAGTGTCTAGGATTAAGAGATATAAATTACCAAAAAATGAAACATAAGCATAGATTTTGTAGAGTTTATAAGGAATTGTTACAGTTAATATCTAATGAAGATGTAGACATACCCATACCGATAGCAACATGAAGAAATGTGTTGTGACACTTTGTGACAAAAATCAAATAGAATCATGTCTGAGACAGTAAAAATATTTGCTTACATAGCAATAAACATGCCCTCTGTGTCTGGAATATATCATATATCATGCATTTTAGAGCAAACTTTGTGGAATGATGTTTATTTACATAGACCATGCAGAAAAAATATCCTGAAAAATCTATGATGCCATCCCTGTAACTCTCGCACTTAAATGCTTTATAATTCCTTTTAAATCAATTGATGTTTAACGAAGCCTGGCAGACTGCTCCTATAAAGCAATCCTCGATCCATTCTTCCTGTCAGGACCAGTAGTATATCAAATCAAATGGTGCAGATAAGAGGATGTATCTTCCAGTCGAAATTGAGGGTGAAATTTACGACTCTGTCCTTTCAAACCAACCCTCGAACTGTTACCATCTGGTTGTGAACTTGGTTGTGATAGAGCTCCACTGTGGGGATCTGCTCAGTTCTTCCCTATCCATACTGCATTATTTTATTATCAACATTTTACCCTGGACTGAAATAGGAAGGAGAAAGAAATATTTGAATGTGAATGTTTAAGCATAGAGGTGCCAACGATGAAACTTACGAGGTTGTAAATTAGCAATCATTCCTGGGATGTTTGGTTTACTTGACAGTCTCTAGCGAGCTGAAATTAACGACCATTCTCCAGATGCTTTCCTCGGGTCAATTTCATTTAGTTATTTAATTTCTGATATTATCCAGCTGTGTTTGTATCAAATGAGTCTAGATTTTTTGATTTTTTTTTTTACTAGAAGGGTTTTTAGAAAATTTAAAACCTAATTTGCAAGAACTGGCCATTCAAAAATAATAAATAAAAGCATTTTGTGAATTTCAATTTTGTTTTTATTAGCCAATGAGGAAATCAGATTAGTTTATTTCATTTCATTTTATTAGTTTTTTTCCCCAGTGATCTTGCATCATAAAACCAAATCAATGATTGCAATATTGCTGAATGATGGTGCTGCTCTGAAATTAATTTGATTAGCTTGAATGCCGTCGCTCTCACCTTAAGATTGACCTTACGAAGGGATGCCATATTAATATGTTAGCCAGGGGCAATGCTAGTGTCC
Organism: Temnopleurus reevesii; assembly: GCA_036244855.1. NCBI lineage: Eukaryota > Metazoa > Echinodermata > Echinoidea > Temnopleuroida > Temnopleuridae > Temnopleurus > Temnopleurus reevesii. Next base: position 116,788 of record BQKZ01000161.1, on the reverse strand, counting down.
AATTAGTGTTTCATTGACCTAATTAGATAAAACTACTTTCTAACATAATTTTGAAATTTTCAGGAAGGAAAATGGTCAATGAAACTGAATCAATGTCTTAATATTTGATATGAGGTCTCTAGAGTGCATATAGTTAGTTTTTCCAATTATTTTTTTCCTTCAATAGGTAAAAAGTGATTTCCTGTGGCAGGCTTTTCTTTTTTGGTTTACAAGTCAAAATGATTGATGAAGGTTCATTGAAACAAAATTGTCATATTCCAATAGAATTTAAAGTTTGTTTTACATTTAGAATGTTGCAAAGCAACTAATATTATTACACTGGATTTATCATGGTTGCTGAAATAATGATCCTGCTTGATATGGAATTCTTTACGAATTTGGCAAATGAGAGAAAAGAGGAAAACAATAATGGACGAGGAGAGTTGTAGGAAAAGGAGAAAAATAAGAAACGGTAAAATGGAATGTCAGAGTAGATATGACAGGTAGAGAAAGCTGTCTGTCTGATCTAGCTTTATACTTGGGTAACATCCAACAACGTGAATCCCCTTGAGGTCTTCCAATATCAATAATGACAGATCATCTTCTTCATCATCATCTGGACCGGTCAGAGACATACTGGTCAATTCAGGTCAGCACGAATAGCCCTTCATCTGTCATATCCATATATCTGGCATACATCCATAGATTCCTATGACGTTATGAGAACTACAGTGGATGGGGTGATCTGATTAGAGTTCTGAATGACGCAACTGTAGTACTTTTCAAGTACAGCGATATGCCTAATCAATATTCCTCTACATTTGATGGAAATGTCTGATGTTTTATCTATGAGAATGAAAAAGTGATTTTGAATAGAGATAATTTGTTTAGAGACAAGATGTTCTGTAGCATGAAGTCCCTGGAAGAGATGATCATCTCACTAGTCATGTTTGCAGTTTCAACACATTCCCATTGGTATTTCATGAGGTTGTTCAGAATTTTAGAATGACCATCAATGAAAGGAGAGAACAAAAATTGGAATGAAAATCACAATAGCTATCGATTTTTGGTTCAATTCATTTTTTATGCCTATGCCAATTAAAGATGTTGCAGGAAGCATTGTTAACCCTCACTTTGTGCTCATGATCTTCATACCCTTCTGATTTGATTCAAGCGCAATATCTAGTCAATGTTCTTATTCTTCATTAATGAATAATAGTAGCATCTGTCATAGATTTCTGTCATAGATCTGTCATAGATAGATGTAATATCCATCTTACATCATCTCAAAGTGACAAAGTCCTGGTTTTTAGAACCCACTATGTGCTTCCTTTAATCACATCATTATTCTGCGTAACAAAGAGTCTGCGTAATTGTCAAGCCCTCTCTGACTTAGCCCAGGTTCCGCTTGCTCATTGTATCACAACTCTATGATTCTGTCCAGTCAATCACTCCACCATGACGACACACTGACTCAACTGTCAAGTCTTTTCCTTCAGATTGATATAAAAAGAGTATGCCATTCATATTCACTTCAATGCTCCTATGAAATTTATAGGGTTGGCATTTCCCATTTGGGATCGGAACGGAAATTTTCTTTGCCCCAAAAATTTTGTGCTGGCTACCCTGGGCACTTCTTTTGTGAACTTTGACTTAAAAGTTGGTTTGGGGGGCTGTAAAAATTACACTTTTCAAAAGCATGGCTGATATATTTGACTGAGTATGAAGGTTTTGTGGATGAATGCCAACTGAATTGTATTCCATTCTGAATTTACCAGAATTAGTTATGATTAAATTGTTTACCAATACTTTAAATGCTATGAAGTAGATATTTGCATTGAAGTTTCATAGAAATAACATCAGGGACTCCTTTATTATCAAAACATCTTGCTAAATTTCCTTTTAATTATACATCTGTTTAAATGGAGTGGGTAACAATTGAACCTGCTAATTTGGTTCCAGCCAGAGTACTTCAGAAGCGAATACCCTACTGTAGTATAATAATATTAAAGCAATAAACAGTAATATTATTTAAAGCTTTTCTGGTCATCTCTTAACATAGCATTCTTTTATATACATGACAAAAGTTGCATCATCGTCCGCCCCCATCTTTTGTAACCCTTGGGAGCTCTGAAAGTCACCAAGACTTTAGTGCCCAGGTCAGAAATCGAAAGTGCTTGGAGTAAAAGTCATTTACAATTCGTCACTTTTTCCTCTGTCTCTGATACAATGCAGATGCGTCAATCTCTAATGTCCATTTTTATACATTGTGTTTTAGGGTCCGTATTGATTTACTATCTGGATATTTCAATGAGTAAGTTCCTCTCGTAAGGGTTGCAATGTTTGGATGTAACATATTCGCTGTATCCAACCCGTTTTTGTTTTGAGGGGTATGACTGGCTGTCAAAGAGAGTGTATACTTCTTTGCCTGTCAGGATATCGTATGTGAATCATATTGTTTGTTGGTCCAGACATAAAACATTGTGTTTTCCCCAACCGATGGAATATGTGCTGCTATCATTAAATGTGATTCATAGGTAGCTTCAGAACTTGGCAATGAAACCCCCTGTGAACGTACATCATGTATGTGACCAAACAAAATCCCGGAATCCATGGCCGCTTGACAGTTTCACCTTTTGCACGATCTGCGCCACTTGCGTTTCTAGGCGTGATGATAGTTCAAACTCCCTGTTGAATCAAAATTTGTACGAGTCATAACATGACACGCAATCTTTCGTGTTTCATTATTGTCTGTTTTTTGTTTGGAAACTGTTTACCTTGATTTTGTGACAAAACCATCTAGGGAACAAGAAAAGTAGGGGGGACATGCAAGGGGGTGAATTGAACTTGAGATATCAAAAGTTATAGAAGTCTGGGAGTGATTGAGTAAGTGGACAGGTCATATCATCATTGAGAATGGTTATATAGGGCTCGTTAGGGAATGCTGTCATGGAATAGATCCAGGAACTTGTGATAGCGTAATCCATCCAGGTCTACGCTAAAACCATCCCTTCATCCATCTTGCGATCAAGACATCTTCTTTAGTCCCTGTCTCCCTCTTGGCCAAGACCACAAATCGTCTGTTTAGAGCTAAAAAGGCGTTAACTGATGCCCCATTCACACCGCAACCTCTATCAGAATTTAACTGTAATTTCTATGTAGCATATGTTTAATAAATTTTGTCTAGAAGGGTCAAGAGAGAAGTTCCATTCTGCCTCCAATCTTAAACGCATGGGTCAGAATCTGCCTTCCATCGTCTGGTTACGAGATTGAGTGCAAATTCTCTGAATTCTAGCTGCGATTACGAGAACAAGAATTCCATTTTTGCAGGATGCAATCATGAAGGATGGGCTTGTTCTTCTCATCTTAGAGACACATCTCTTGAGGTCATACTGGGCTTTGTAGTGTCTCCAACAATTTGTCTTTCAGGCTCTCTTAATCTGCTCGGCCTGCTTTTCAAGCTTTACTGTAACCATGGTAACTGATCACTTAGTACTCTTGTCGGGGGTTGAAGGGACTTTGCAAGAAGGATCCTGAGAAATTACGATTGTAACTGATATACTGTTGTGTAGATCGCCCAAATGGTCCAAACTGCTGACTTGAATGGATATGGGTTAAGAGCTATACAATATTCTATGATTTCCAAACTTGAGTGTGAAAAGCATATTCCAGATCAAACAGATTATGTAATTCAAACACCTATTAAAAGAAGAAGCCCTTTTTCCTTATATTATGCATTTAATCATTTGACCTGAAAACATAGTATCACCCGTCCCTCTCAAAAGATTTTATTCATTTTCTTCACTATGATAACACGCTAGAATATGCCTTCATGAATTTAACCCATCCACTACTGGAACCTGTTAGTCCCTGTTAATATTTTATGGAAATTACAAATTGAGTAGTCAAAGGGTTAGGAGAATTAACCAAGCAGAGCTAAATCATATTTCAGAAAGATTTGGTTAAAAAATATGGGGAGTGAAGTGAAATGTTTGCCAACTCATGTAACATTCAATAAAAAGGGTCATTGCTCTTCTGTGTGGTGTCTAGCCAAAAATATTAAATCTTATTTGGATATTTTTTCCTTTTTTGTTCAAATTTTAATGTTCCTGTGGCTTACCAGTATTCATCTGAGGGATTATAGTGAGAGAGATTTACTCGTCCAAACCGCCAGAGGACACCCCCAGTTTAATGTTTGTCTACAGCTGGCATTGAAATGCTTGTTATTTGTGTTTCCATGGTAAAGAGCAAGTTGGCTTTGCTATAACAGTTTGTTGGTTTGTTTTGATTTTATTGATATATTGTCTGATGTGAGATGTGGTAGTATTACCTTGATATTAGGCACATCCTAAGAAAATATATAATGAACATCATTAATGTTTGCTTTTTAATTTTCATTTTTTCTGGCACATGTCCAGTGTTCAAATCATTTTGTGGAAATTTGTTTGGGAAATTCTGATGACATGATCATGAATTGACAATGAATCTCGAAATGATTTGATTAAGAGCTATATCCTGTTGAGCTTCTGTTTAATCAAAAAATGTCACAGGGCTTTGCTCAGTCGCCCCTCTCCCTCTCCCAGTGGTATTGCTGTTAAAAGAAATTAATGCACAATTGCATCTGACATTGCCAGAACATTCAGAGCATCTGTGCTCCAACATCCGCTCCACAAGGTTTCACACGAAAGTTCCCAACTGGTTTGCCATCCATTTTCCTTATTCTCGCGCCCACACTCTGTGGTCCGGTGCTCCTACACAGAAAAACACCCTGTCCATGCTTTTTCCTTCCCCATCACCCCATCTTTGATTATAGATAGAAACTTAGCGGCATTCTTTCTGATATAAGAAGCGGGTAACTAGAGAGCTGAGACTTGCAGCAATGAAGCCACCGTCCACGTACACCCCAATTTTCTTTCCAGTTCCATCCAATTTCCTGGAGCTATTTTTCCGCACATTGTTGTCGTTACTGGCAAATATGATTGGATTCACTGGCCGGGGCTATGGGGAAAGAATTTTGCCCATCCACGTGTTTTCTCTCTCCTTCCTTCATCTTTTTAGGTCAGAAAATTTACATGGCTTCTCTGGAAGTATTGGTTGTATTCCCATGTGCTTACACACATGTGTCTTTGTAATTTTCAAAAAGGAAAAAAAATCCCACCCTCAATTCCATTTTAGGTTATTGTCATTTTGAATACAATTGAAGCTAAGAATATCCTTTTCATACTTAATCTAATCATATTACCTTCTTAGCAGTTTTACTGATATTACTCTCTTTTCCATACACCCATTGGAAAGACTTCAAAAAGATTCATATTTGTATATTTGAATTTGTTGTGGACAACAAGTGGAAAAAGCAGTATTTTACATTTTGATTTGAATAATTTCATTTTGAATTTGAAACCTGAGTGTGCATCCAATATCAAATTTTCAATTACTTTTGCTTGACAAGAGAAATTTATTTTTTGCGGTCATCTAGTTGGAGATGAACGTCAACACAGAAAAACTGATGTGAATTTGAAAAATGGACCTGTTATCCATAAAACTTAAAATATAGAATCTGCAGGCAGAAAAACTAGATGATTTGCAGAGAACTCCTTTCACTTGTACAAGATTTTACCTGTAATGATACCCAATATGTTGAGTAATTGCCACTCATTGCCATTCAGAATGTTCCTTTCCCCCTTAATCATTTGTACTCTTAAAAATGGACATTATAGCTGCCATGCCTTAGAGTAGAGGCAGAGCTCGTGATCGATCGATCGCCAGCCTCTCCGCTGTGATACTGCACGGTACCCCGCTTTTCCTCGAAATGATATGAAAGGGTTTGAGCGCAGGACATTGATTTGCGTGTCTGGTATCACTGCGCACACCGTTCATGATGCCTGGTGTAATCACAATCAATGCAGCCACAAAATATGATGCGCTTTTGGCCTGTTTCCACTGGCAGAAATCTGCTAATAAGGTTCGATTTCCAAATTCAATGGTGATATTAGCCTGATTTAAGTTGTATTGTGCTACCCATTGCAGTTATGAAATTTTTTCTCACTTATTAATCCTCTATATGCTCTTAGAAGTAACCAAAATCTTGCTCTCATAATCAGGAAATTTGTCCAATAAGTAGGCTAATATAGCAGTTACAAAATGTGTGGTTATTTCCTAAGTTAGAAGAGATTTAAGAGATCTTTATTTGGGTTAATGATTTTCCTGTAACAATAATGCAAAACCAGGAATTTTCTCAGCTATTTCAATTTCTTCAGTTTAACAGATTTGACCAAGTCAACATTTAACTACAAAGCATGGTAATACAGTACAAGGAGATATTATATGAGCATTTGTGTATTAGTGACTTGCCAGTATTCTTTTTTGATAAAATTAATTAGCTTAATGATATGTCTTCTACTCTAAGAAATGTTATCCAGTGTCATGAGTTAATCATCGGTTAAGGAAAATTATTCTTCGATCAGATCCACTTTTAAAGCTTGAATTCTTTCTGGCTAATGTGAACACACTGTCTTTTTACCACATCTTTTTGCAACAGTTTCAACAAAAAGAATTTGTCTCATATCACCTACCCCGCAGTGCTCATCGCATGCATTAATTATTGTTCCAATGATATCATATTGTGAGGTTCTTTTATAATCCTTGTATTTTGCAACTGTTTCAACTTCAGACATCCTGCAGTTCAGTAATTACTTTGCTTCAGAACTGATCACCCGATACTGTAATTGGATAATTGAAAACATGGACAATTTTTACTGAAATTTGGACCACCTTCTCACCTTCGCTGATGAGTTATTGGGACTAAGCAAATGTGATAGTCTCTTGCTAAACAATTTTTATGAATTTTATACTGATGACCCTTGAAAGAAATGAAGTTGTATCTACCATCATTTAATCTGCTTGCGAAACATACATCCCTGTCTACATGACACAATATCGAGCATTAGCCCATATGATATTTCATCAAGTCGCTAAAGATTCATTATAGCAGTATCTATCATAAGAATTGTAGCTTTGTTCTGAATTGAATGAATACAGTTCAAACAATATTTATCAAACGTGATGCTTTTTCAGTACCTCTTTTGTTTTACTGTCCTTTCTGAAACAATACAGTAGCATATATATTATGAATATTGTTTTTACGGGTATATTTGTACATATTACTTCTCTTCTTTGTCCCCCAAAACCTGAACTAAATTGATAAGTCTTGAAGCAAGACTCGGAGGAAGGCATCAAGTTCATCCATAGTGTCTGAACCATTAAACTAGTAACAGTTTCAGGTATGGGGCACCCTGGAGAGGTGCTTGTTATGACTAAAATTGGATTATTATTAGAACCATCAGATATTTGCACAAGATATGATTTCATCCTCACAGTAGGTGTTCATCCTATTTCAACTGACCAACGGGCTTAAAGAACCGGTTTAAATTCTTGTCATGTTGAGGTTTAGGCAGTGCATATATTCAGTTAACATATATTGCTAACAACAGAAAATGAATGTTCTCAAAACTGGACAAAAGTAAGAGTCATTAATGACATCTCTGTTACAATTGCTGAAACTGCTTATCCGATAATGGAGAGCTGTGGAGTAAATGACGTCAAAAAATTATATAATGTTCTTTATATATCTATTTGTTTATTCTGTTTGTTATCACTCATCGTCTTCTGTGTCAATTGCTATAATATACACTTTATTTTGATCAAACCTTATGTCTCTGTCTGTGTTTGATAATTCCAATTCATATAAATGACTAATTGATATCACAGTGAAAGTGAAGAGCATACTTACATCCCTCAACATTCAGTTTAATTGTTTTGTTACACTTTGTTTGACTGTAAGTGAATTCCTGACTTCAAAGTCTTTAGAAGAGTTCTGGGCAACCATGGTTGATGTCAAAGCAGATTGGGGCATTGGTCTTTTCAGATGTGTTCAAATCCAAACAATTTCTACCACTTGATAAGAGCCATCACTTCAATTGGTCTAATCGCAAAATAGACACATTGAATTTGCTCAATGGCATATTCCATAAACTACAAATTGAATTCCTTTGACCAATCTGGTTACGAGTTCCCCTGGTCCGTTGTTCAATAGTGTTAGACCCCCGTTCCGACAAACTGAAGGGGGTCATGACATTGACCAAACAAAGCGCCATCTACCACCTGTCTGTCCTTTCTCAAGAATTATTACCACTGATTCTGTCTGATTTTAATGTGAGAAATTGATAGTTTTGTTGTCATCTCGCTCACAAGGGTCAACATACAAGTGAGGGCTGTTCATTCAATGTCTATGTCATGGGTTGCATGCAGATCTTACTTTAACCCTATTTTCATGTTTACAGAATTTCATTTTTTAAGCAACCCGGCCCTATAACTTTATTCTAATCATTTTCCCTCAAAACATACTTTTATCTTCATGAGCATTATTTTTAAGGTATTTTAAGCGACAGAGTAATTACATGAGGTTGTTCCATATCTTCATCGGATTTCACATCGTGATTATAAGTACGGTTTGTACATAGACATATTTTTTTTTACATTTCTATCCTTTTCAAGGAAAAAACAATTGATATGAGAATTGAATTGAATTAGAAAACTGAAAGCTGCGCATATAAAATCTTCCCTGCTGATGATCTTGAAATGATTATATGATTTATTTTGCTGGTGAGGAATAAAGATATAGGTGTGAAAGAGACGTCGCCAAGAGCAAAAGTCAAAGAAGTTCCGGTCAGAACCAATGAACAAATATTCTTGCAGAAGGCCTGATATCATCCAGTTGCACCAATATGTAGTCAGATTCTGATTGCATTTGTGTTTGTTCAGCATATGGTTCGAAATAAACTTGGCAATGGTTTGTACCCGCTTTGGGCTGTTGTGAAGAGGTTAAAGTTGAGCAACCTGAAGCACGCATCAGAATCTACCAAACAAACAAACAGAGCAATTCCTAGCCATATTCATAGACTAGCATCTCATGGACAAATAGAATGGGAAGCTGTCGGTGGGTCAAAATATTGTGTTGTCTTGCCTGGAGATTAAAAAAAATCAGTGTTTAAACATTAAATACACATGATGAACTTGAATAGTTGGGTTTCTTTCATCGATGCCTGAGAAAGGAAGCGCCTCTAGCAAACCTCAAACCAAAGCCACCTTGACCACAAACGTTCTTTGGGGGGTTTTAGCGCCTTGTTTTTTAGATTTCTCGTTGAAATATCACTCTCTCGTTACGACGCCTTATCTGATGGTCAGCCCTTGTCCATCGCAGCAACTGTGAAATTGGTCTGGGTTGTGTACCTTTTGCAATTAGGCTGTGGGGTCCCCCTGGAGATGTTGGTTTGCCCTACTTCATTGTCCGGAGCGTCTCTGACGGGGTGGGGGGGGGGGGGGGGGGAGTGGCGAGATAGAGAGCGTGAGATAGAAGCGGAAAGCAGAATGTGATGGGAGTGAGGAGATAGACTAGCTAGAGTACAAAAAAAGAAAATTAGAAGCATGTATGAAGGGGTTATGATGCACATGCTGGAAAGATAATGGAATTGATCAAAGTTGAAGGGGAGAAGGAGAAGACTTTTCAAAACTTTTGGAGGAGGCAAATCAGAAAATGTACAGAAGGAAGAAGAGAAATTGAATATATAGTTAAGGAAGATAGACATAACAAATATTTTAATATCAGGAACAAAGATGGTGGACTGGTATGGGTAAAGAAAGAGAGGAGGAACAAACAGAGAGAGAGAGAGAGAGAGAGAGAGAGGGGAAGTATTAAAAGAGCACATATAGAGGGAGCTGATAATAGAAGGAAAATAAACCTGAAGGAGGCCATCTTGGTTTTATTTTTGTTTTGCAGTTTCTGTTTTGTAGTTCTTCCTGTTTAACAACCCTGTTGTTGACCCTACAGACTATTGACCCATGACCTGTGTTGACATTTGACCTGGAGTATGAAGTTTATGGTCAACGTGCAGAAAGATGGATCAATTATGCTATGGTCACTTGATTAAGTCTTCCTTTGGGAGTCTGGCTTCATATTAGGACCAGATTTTTTTAGGAACCTCTCCCTGACTTTGTGGGTGATCTTGTACAAGATTAATAACCTCCAGGGGAAACTTGTAGCCTAAATCAAGACCAAAAATAAATCATTGAAACGACAAAGTATTTGCTTAACAGATTAGAAATAGTTAATGTAAAGAATATAAAATGGTTTATTTTAAAGACAATGATCTTTAATCCAACTTTGCTTGAGTTATCCTAAAAAAAATCCTGTAAGAAACTTTAAGAAGGCTGATACTCAGATATTCGTAAAGCAAAGGAAGATTTTTTAAAGAAAAAGATTTGTTTCTCCTTGTCTGTCTGAAATCTTCAGCAAATCCCCCTTTTTTCAATTAACATACCAAAAAGTGTTGTGACTGGGCTGATTGATTTCTTTCAAGGTTCTGCAGAAGATAAAACTAAATCAATAAAAATCAGTGAATCATTTGAGACGTTGTAGTTAGCTCAGCATTTTCCCCACCCATCACTTTCAAAAGCCGATAAACAAAATTAAGGTGTACGGGATAGCTGGATATATAAAGATTCTTTTATGTTATGTGGTGTAATTACCTAAAGAAAAAACAACATTAGGAATCCATACCTATCATTATGTGATTGAGATGAGAGAAAGTGGGGCGTTATAGGCAAGGTGAACCCACATTAGTGCATCACTATGTGTCCTGCTTTCACGTTTCCCTGTCTGGAAATTGAAACCCATTCAGAATTGTACTCTTATTTGAATAGACGAGACTTCTTACAGAGGCAGGAGAATTGACCATTGACGCCAGTCGTAAAAGACATTTCCACAACATAGCCTTGACTACAATAAATACTTAATGATACCTTTTAGACACATACTTATTATGGTTTCAGGTCTGCTTCCCATTTTCTATCCATCCCCTCCAACCGATCTTCTCAGTTTTCTTTGCCTTTTTATTATTTTATCACAGAGGTACTTCTTAAAAAGTTTTCTTTGATTTTTAATGAAAACGTAAAGAGTAATACATTAACTATGCAGCTGAATATGATATGTTGAAGAGGGGTCCTGTGATATCCCCCTCCTTCATGAGAAAGGAAAAGAGTGCAAAGAAGAGATTCGGCACCTCCTCATAAAGAGGTGATGCAGACTTATCAGTAATACTTTGAGTGGAATACGATATGAGAGGAAGGAAGAGAAGGAAAGAAGGCAGGAAAGATGGGAGGAAAAGAGGGGTTTGCGAGAGGATTACCTGGGAAGGAGATGCAGACTAAATCCCTTGTCACATGTCATGTCGGCATATCAGATATTCTCTGATCAGAGCCAGAACGTTGTTCCATCAATCTTCATGTCTATGACTTAGTGCCTTTATGAAATTCAGAATTCAATATTGCTAGTGTGTCTGACCCCACTTCTGTTCACAAGATGTGTTTGACACCCATTTTGCACTTCTAAGCTCCATTGAATTTTATTTAAAATATATTACTATTTTTTTTTACAATAACATGATGAAGGTTGTCTTAGTATGTTAATGAATTGTGTTAGATACCCCTGATATAGCATCGTGTGGCACACTCTTTAATAGTAATGTTTGTTTTAAAGTAGAGTGCACAGTATCTCACCTAAAAGAAAATCCATTCTTCAGGTAACAATTTTGGCTATCTTGAATATCCAGACAAAATAAAGATTTAAATTTTCCATTGGGTAACGAAAAGTGTGATTATGTTGCAAGACTAAAGTTGATGAGACATACCAATTGTCATTCATCCAAGTGTGATTTCAACTGAAACGTGGAAGTTGCAACAGGATATTGTACTGAAAATAAATAATACTTAATAATGTATAGCAATGGGAAGTAGAACTGACTAAAACAGAACAGATTTAGGATTAATTTGTTTTGTACACTCTCCCACATGTCTAATCTTATGATGTCATGGGATGCTTAATTGCATATTTAATTCAATAAACGATAAATGTAAATATTATTCAATGAATAATGATTATACTAGAGCAACTGCCAAGTCTGTACGAGAGGTGATGATGCATTGTTTCCTTGCGATTTACCACAGAAGTTTAGCTGAAAGGATTTTGCGTAATACACTGCGTGCGTGTTGAGGTTATGCTGGTTTTGATGACGAGATGAAAATTGTTTCAAAGTATTAGATTTCATCGCACTTTTGATGAGTTCTATGACTTTGAGAAAACTTTGATAGATATTGATGAAACATGTAAACCAAAGTATTTGCACTATCTGTTTACATTACATTGTATTTCTTATTGTGTGACTTCAAATATATATAAAATGGTATTCTGTTCATAAAAACTTTATGTAAGGGCATTTTCTTTCAATTTGTGTTTCTTATTATTGTAATAATCTCTGTACTCATATATGATAAACTGTAGAATATCTTAATGTGTGTTATGTATATTAATTATAATACCTATGCATCTTATGCAAATGTTCCACTTACGTAAACTTTCATTTCTTCTTGTTTTTTTTTTCCATTTACAGATCATTTATTCAAGAGTAGCCAGAGTATGCAAGGTAAGATGAAAATTCTATGATTTCATGAATCTTTAATTTCTATCTAATCGAATATCTTTAATCAATTTCTTTGGCAATGTAGTTTTTACTTCAATTGTCATTGTCTTGTCGCTTAGCTTGTAATTCGCATTTCCCTGGATTGCTTGGTTTTGATAGTACTTGCTTTGCCTACATGGCTGTGAAATAAAGAAAAAGCTTCTCAGTTTGAGACATTTTATAAATGAATTGTTGCCTTCATGGCAATTTTCAGTCATACCCCTTGTCACTCTTATTTCTCTCGTCACAACTCATCTGTTTCTAAGTTCTGTCTCGACAATCAAAGTCGCCTTAACCGATTACATTGGACTTCAAAATCTACACTTTTCACACAGAAGTTTTAAAAGCCGACAATTGACAAACTTCCCTAATCTGCATTGACAAAATGAATAGAAAACTTCCTACTGCTGAGCCCATTACCTCAATTAAGGGGTTGATAACGAGAGTTGCTGATGTACATATGCCCCTCCCACCCCCTCCTTTCTAGGAAGAATAAAATCGGTTGGTGTATTTGACTTTGGGAATAAATGTTACCTCCTGTGGTGTACATAACCAGAGATGAAATCAAAATCTGAATATTTTTGGTTTTTCAACACCTGATTAGAGCCGGTACAAACTGTCATTCTATCATCCCACATTACTGTGGGTCCCACTCATAGCAATTCATGTTGGTATAAGTGGTGGGAACGCAAACAAGGGGCGAAAATTTGAGGGGCAATTTCTTTTCCAGATGGGGCCGTAGACAAAACAAGAAGCATGCTAAACGAAACGGGTTGGAAGTGCGTGGCTCTGGTATTTTCCCCCTTCTATATCTGTAACTGTCACTTTCCACGTTCAAAGCAAATAGGACCAAATTTGTCAGAATATTTCAGGGGTCAGGGTCTGCAATGTAATGGATAAGCCAGATTCTGATGTATGCAAATTCAAAGTACATGTTCAATTGAATCCTGTGGGTGATGGCCCTATTTGAAGATCTGATCAGAAAGTAAATAGATGTTGACAGATTCCAACAAATTTACTGTGAATTGTGCAATCTGCCGTAAATCAGTAACAGCCACCTCTTTATTATAAGTGATTCAAAACATTTCTTTCCAATTTGAAATGTCAAAACAGAAAAATTCTTGCATCAGTAATGAAGAGAATATAAAGTATAGTATGGACAAATAATACAAATACTGTAGAATTTATGTTTACTTCTTGAACCCTACCTATCCCAATGGAAGCATGATGTATAATACTGTTAAGTAAGAAGAATTAATCATGATGGAAACTGGCTATTGACAATTTAAGACAAATATTGTATGTGGTTCCAGTGATCACAGTGCTTGGTAAAATTGAAGTCCCAACTCCAACCGAAATAGCTTGAGGCATTGGATGAGTATCTCTATTGCTTAGAGCCATTACAATGCGACAACAAAAACAGTTATCGCTTCGATACTCTATTTAGTTTTGAAATAAGGCTTCTTTTTTTTTTTAATTATGCCATCATGTGACGTATTCAAAGGACCTCCTCAAAATCACTTCTGCACAATTATGCACTGATTTGTTACATCTACCATTCAGATTACAATGATGTTGTTATGTGATGACCTTTGAAGGATTACAACCTGGTCGTAATTCCCATTAGTTAGTGCAATCAATTGTTACAAGCTTGTAAAACTTCTCTTTTACTTAACCCAAATTCAATCCGTCCAGAGCCAGAACATCTTTCATCATATGTAAGCCTACACAGGAATGCCCTTCTTGCATTAAGTTGATGATCTTGAAGCAAATCTTTATCCTACAAATTGATCTTATTAATGACATGTTCCAGTCCTATTGTGATGGAGTGAATGACTACTTAGCTCCCCATTAGCGACACTAACACGCCATTAAATGCCAAATTTAACGCTTTTCTGCAACATTAGTTTCTCTCAAAGATCATCTTCCTTGTCTCCAGTTAAGACATGCGTGAAGCGTCACAAGAAAAATAGGATGCAGGGCAGAGATTATCCCCTAAAGAACGACGGTCTAACTCTCGACGTTTCAGTTATTCTGTGAGATAAAACCTCAGCAGGTTGCTTGTTTGTGCAGAATCTCCAAAAATGTTTTTCCGGAACAGCATAAGAAATCAGATCAGCTCAGTTTCTTTTTTTCTCAAAAGCTTTTAGAGCTAAGTGTTGCATACAAAAACAAGAATAAGAAATGATTAAAAAATTATTTTGGAAATAAGAATTTTGTATATTTGTAAGAAGTAAAGCTTATTCAATAGATAAGAAATATTTCTGTAATGGAGGTTTTGAATTTTACATTCCGCATTGAATTGTAATATACGTCCCTCATTTTCAAATTTGATCATAACCTCTGATTACTAGTACTCTATGTTGGATGGGTGTAGGGCAAGGTCTGTTACACTTGGTACAGCTGAAGCCCCTTACAAAAGAAAGCCGTAGGAATCTGTGGAATATGCATGATATCAAATAGTGCTCTCTGTCTCTCATTCCTTCTTGTACGACTCCATAGGCTTGCCTTCAATGCACTTCACTTTGTAACACGAAGGTGATTCCGTAATACAGCACTTTCAGTCTGAGACAAATGCTTTGGGGAACTGTATATAAGCCTTTTATGATCCATTGAAAGCATAATGCCATGGAAGTGTAGTGTAAAAAGTAGCATTGCCCCTTTTGATAAAGTACAGCGTGTCAATAACACGATGATGAGAGGAACTAGATCAAGAGAAAAGACAATTCTTGTAGAAATGCACTCTAATAAAGAACTTGATGTCAGGGAGGGATCTCAAACTAAATCACGCATTTAAGCTTGAAAGGAATAAAGACAGTTTCTGAGTGCTTTCATCTGTATCTGTCCGTGTTCCTTATTTCTTTTAACTTGCTATTATTAGTCTATTGGCTGTAATACAATGGGCTTTAACTACCAACTCAATTGATTGTTGTGTTTGGATGTATATTTGTTTATGCTTGCTATACTTTATTCCATTGCAATTGGTTTCAACAATTGATTGAACAGCAATCCACTATGTTGTCATATCTTAGAAAATTGCAAATGATGTACAGACAGCTCTTTAAAATGATTGTAGCAAATAGTATTGTAATTGTACTTTTTTAATTCATCAATTGTCTCAAGGATTTTGGTATCAACTAGTTAAGATGAAAATTATTGACCCTTGTTTGTTGTGAAGTATCAATGACAATCCAAAACAGATTATTTTCCAATGGGGCAGAGAAGGTTAGAAAACTTGTAATTCCAATGTCATATCCGAAGTGGAAGCCTTTGATGTGTTCTTTGATGCTGGTGATTAACATTCACTGAGTAATTGTTTTAGTTTCCCTGGGGACCTTTCTTGAACAATTTATATAGATTTTTGAGATGTTATGCCCTGTCATGATATCTTTGGCATAATATAGTTCCAATGTCTGGTTATTGTTTTTACATGAAATATATGTTAATTTTTTTTGTCTGTTTAGTATTCTCTGTTGGTTCAAAGTGATACATTATCTTTGTTCAGTCCAATTGTTATCAGCTTAAAAATTAGAAAAACCTGGATGTTTTCTTTATTATTGGCATGTTCTTCTATATATAATCTCTTTTTCTCTGTACCTTTCCCCTTCCCCATCCTCTTATTCTCTTCTCAAACATGTTCCCAAACTTCTTTTTATATGTATTTTTCTAATAGGTACTTTGAAAAAAATATCTATATTTCACACTTTTCTTCTGATCTCTGCTCATGTGACGGCATTTCATTTGCTTTTTCTTGGTTACACATGTACGTACATGTAACATAGCATACACATTCATGCTGTAACGATAACAATCCTGTGACATGTGTTTACTCAAAGGACAAATACTCTAGCATTAAACCTGTCCATGACTGACAGACACAGGGCTTCAAAATGCAATTAATATCAAAGTCTTGTTTGGATTGAGATTGCTTGCGAAGCCCTGGCAAACCCTCATTGTACAGGGTTAAGGTGGCTCCGAAGTACAGTCAACAAAAGCAGATGTACACACAGTCATGTTTGCAATGAGGTAAAAAAAATCGTGACCATTGGTACAAAGTTTGTGCCACCCCCACCTTGTGATGTTTGTATCTAATTAGCAAACCTTGAGTCTGTTGTCGCAAATTTTGCATCCTGGATCACGAACTTCACACTCCATACCGCAATGACCTAATCACAAATTTCATGACCTGCTCGCAAACATCATGATCCATATTGCATGTTGTTGACCATACATACGAGCCACCGTACTGGGGCCTTGGTGAAGAATGGTTTGTTGATCGTATCAGAAATCATTCTTTACTCATGAAAATAAACACAACTGAAGTTGCAGTCTTCCCTCCTACCATCAACCTAGGAGATGAGAATAAAAAGTAAGAAATTATATTCACTTTACAATGATGTTACAACTAGGAATTAATTAATGTAGATTTGAAGGACATGTAATATTCAATATATTAAAAACCTAGAAAGTTCATAAAATCTTAACTCTATGTCTGTCAGGCTTCTCTTTTGAAATTTCTATTACCATTATGTTTTTAAAGCTATTAGATTGTTAAAAATGAATCATTTGTTTATGAATTTTTTGTATCTTGTTCGATTTCTTTCAGAGTGACAATGGCGGTAACTTCTTGCTTGAAGAGAACTGGACAACATTCCGAAAGGCTCGCTTGAACTGCTCCCTCCCAGGCCAGATTCCTTTCTCATTCAATGAAATTGGTGAGTGTGATGCTTCAAATCTATTTATCTAATTTTGTGTTAATTTTCTTTCTACTAGCAGACACATAATGGAGAGGTGCCAACCGTCTGAAATATGCATTAGGATAGATGTTAGAATGTGAATCACCAAAAAAAAGCTGAACTAAATACAGAAAACAAAAAACATAATCATACCATTTCATTCATGAGAAAACGGTTCTGCTGTGGATGATTTCCATTTTAATTTTTTTTTTCTTTTTATTTAGGTTGGCATCTCTGTATAATTTGGGAGAACAGCATTCAATATCAAGTACATACATCTACAACCTTAAAGAATTTTCATGTAAAGATAGACCCATGTGGTTCTTATACCTCACAAACTGACCACATGCCACACCAGTGGCAGGAACAAGTAGAACATAAAGACATCCTACCATATTTATACACCCCCACCTACCCTTTTCCAGCATCTTCCTCTTTACATACCAAAGCACTGCAGAATCCAAATCCCAAGGTGATGGTACAAAAAAAGTATGTTATTTAGGGCTAAATTTAGCTGTTTTATATGCTGACGTTGTTTTGGCAGACATGATATCAGTCTAGAAATCTTGAGTTTGTGGCCCTCCCTCCTTTTAAGTGCAAAAATCTGATCCCCCGCAGCCAAATCGACTAGATGATGCTCCAATGACCAAATTGGCTATTGATTTTTATCCACTTGGATAGGTGCAGAAAAGGACTTACTGTTAGAATGTATAGTCAGCATATAGATAACATCAGATGTTTGGAAAACATCAAATTTGCTGATTTTGTATTTTCAGTGATGATTCTTCTTGCAATCTTGAATCGATTAGAGGGGTTATGAATTTGAAGGGAGTTTGTTAGATTAAAATCATTTTCACTATTGTCATAAACATCTGTATTCTTAAACATTTTTATGTAATACTACATCTCGCAAGAGGAGTCTAGGTTTGAAATATTCTAAATATCAAAATGAAAATACAAATGATTATATTTTATTTTGGAGGATCATTTAGAAAAAAATAGTTTTGTTTTGTATAATTATATTCAATCATTTTCCTCCACAGAGAGCACCTACTATGACAATGAAACAGGGACCATCTACACAGTCTTCTCCACCCCAAGGTAAATTTACATCCAGATCATAACTTTTTATTACTTCTTCCTGTTGCTGATTGTCCCCATTATCAATGGTACACACAGGAGTGTTTCATAGGGAGATAGGCCTATTGATCTATGACAAAGTAACAAACATTCTTTCAAAATTTATTCTGATTCTTTGAAGGTGTGATTGGGTTTGTCGTTAATATAATGGAATCATATTGAAGTGAAATGTGTGTGGAATATTTTTTGTCAATTTTTATGACTGAGCAAGCAATATATTTTCTTTAAAATTTATATATTTGACAAGTAGTGAATATTTTGATACATATGAGGAAGAAATGTTTGTTACAGAAACCCTGGAAGGAAGATAGGAGTATATAAAAAAAGACTTCAGTAATGAGTTAAACTGTGCAGTAAACAAGCAAAGATCACATCCATCCCTCCAAGCATCTACCCTTTGAATTGTTACATCCTTCAAACATTTCATACACATCCACCAGAAATGATGATGCCTTCCCTCCTTTTCCTTCCCTTCTTGTAACCATAGTAACAGTATCCACGGTTCAGCTGTCTGTGCATACTCCTTGGAGGCAATAGACGCAGCGTTTGCCGGGCCTTTCACCTTCCAACCCAACGCCGCGTCTGCATGGACCACCAAACCAAACTCAAGCCCACAGGTAAGACTCGGGAGGATTCTCTCCAATAATCTAATGTTCTGAGGAGTTTTCATATTTTCAGAATGGGGGATTAAACAACATCACATTTTCATTCCCTTTCCGGGTAAATTGGAGAGAAAATTCTGATGCTGAAATGCTACAGCATGCCTGAGGTCCTAAACTGGAGATGTTTTAAATGCGGAAGCCTGTAATCATGATAAGCATGGAGTATAGCAATAAGTAAAGTGAGAATCATGATAATTGTCTTGTCTACCAGAGAAAGAAGAGTATCTAAACACAAGAAAGAAGGGAAAAGGCCTCCAGTTGTTGATTCTCTTCATTGCAAAGATCAAATAAAAGAGAATATACTACATATTTTGGATTATAGTTTTTTAAATGTCTTCCTGCAGTAGGGGTAAAGATGTAAACATAATGATAATATCTTTAGAGATTTGGTTGACTTAGATCACCCCCCCCCCCCCCCTTTAACACCCCCAAAACAAGAAAAGTAAAAAACAAGGAAATTAAATGAAAAAAATGCTGACAAGGATGAAAAGCTAAGCTGCAATCACAAATTTGAGTTGTATAGGGAATACAATACATGGAGAGTCAGAAGGGATTTTGACTCTTTACCTTAATATTGCATTAGCATCCTTCTTGCCTTTGAATTAGGAGGCAGTGGGTGGTTTAATCCAAGCTCTTTTATCTTTGTCATACGTCTTTACTCAAGTAATGATGCTGGTAATGATTTTTCAATATCCTCCATCAATAACACATCTGGATGTACACATCTGTCATTTCTCTAGAGAAATTATTACCATTTTCCATCTGTCTTTCCTTTTATTTTTTTTAATCAGGATTTGTGGATTATGTTCTCATTATTCAACTTTCACAAATAGAAAATATCTACATCATCAATATACAATTTAGGGGTTAAGATTTTTTCAGCTCGTTAAGTATTTGTATTTTCCTTTGAGATGACGACGTAATTTACTTTAATGATTTTTCATTTAAAATATAATGTATTAATTTGATTTAGAGGATATGAAATATGTTACAGTGAATAGTTTACAAATCTCTAAATTATTCATCTGGTGATGGTTGAATTACATAATTCAGATATGATTTATATACATGAACCAATTGGTTACAGTGTACTTTTAGGGCAATGTTTTTTTCCCTTTCATCTCATTTCAATATTGACATGTTTTAATTATCTCAGGATGATATGGAATTTATTGGCAAAATAATTATGAAAAATTGTAAATGTGAATACAAAATCAGATATGTGAAATGGTTGGATCATATTCATGCAGTATATGAAATCATTATGAATATATTCATAGAATTGTCTGATTTCACAAGCTGGATAATATCTCCTAAGGGCAAATTGCATTTGTTTGCGTATTAGTGCACAAGTGGGAGTATTTTTAGACCACCCGTATTAATATCCTTTTAAATAAGTGAAATTGTTTGTGAAATAACTGCCCCAATTCTGACGAAAGTGATATTTCATATCTGCATCCAGCTGGAAATCATTTGAATTATTTTATTTGTGTTGAGTTGCCTTTTGTTGTGCCTTTTATTTTTCACAATGATCAGCTTTAAGTGAATGCTTAGGCCTGAACAGCATCTTAAAGAGCACAAAGCACTTTGTACCTTCCTGTAATATAAAATATTTCTTTTAAAGCAGTGTGGATGAATTTGCAAGGAGAGAAATTTGATAACTATAGAATACTCAATCATGTGCAATCAGACAGAAAACATTGACCAATGGAAAAACTCAAATTTTTTAAACAAATGTGTTCACATATTATTGAAAAAGCTAAAAGAGATATCTTTATTTACAAAAGGAAAATATTTTAGAATTACCAGTTTCAATTTAAACTGAAAATCACCTGCACATTTGATGGTATAAGCAATGTTCTTTTCCTTCTTTCTCTATTCATATTTTTCTTTTCTCTTTTGAGGGGGTGCTTAGTCTGATGAAGTATTTGAAATCCCTGCTTGGAGCAGAAACTTGAACCACAGTGAGAGAAAGAAACGTTTTCAGCATCTATGCAGATGACTGATCGGTCATTGCCCCAATTTCTACCAAGACCGATTCTCATTTTCCTTTCATCTTCGTACCTCAACAGTTAAATTGAAATTAGTTCTGCCAATATTATTTTCCCCATGCTTTCTCTTCTTGATATATAGGTATAAGAAATCTCACAGGGTTACGATTTAAGTACTTGAAAATTGTTTGACAAATATATCTTCATAAACTGACTAAGCCTGCCAGCAGGCATATATATTCATATAAACAAGAGCAGAATTCAAAAGATAATATTAGTTGTATTGCTCCGTAAATTTTCATTGTTCATTAACATTGTTATTGCAACAAAAATTCTCTATTGAATAGAACTTAGAAAGTTTTTATTTCCTTTCACTTTAGCTGAAAATTGCTTAGCTTAATCTCTAAAAGAAGTTCCTGTCGTTGATAAAGTCATTCTAAACTCTTATCAAGCAATGTATTAGTTGAGTTATTTTATTCATCTTTTTCATGTGACAGAAAATTATTTTTATGTGAAAATGTCAGATGAATTTCAGAAACCAAGAAAATAGAAGCGGGAGGGGGAGTGGGCAGCAGATAGATTTGGAAGGGCAAGAGATTATATGGGATTTTGTTTAGGAAACCAGAGGAAATAGTCTCAAGGAAATTGTAACAACGATTATAAAAATAGAGCTCCAATTATTTCCATTATGACAACGAGAAAGAAAAAGAAAAAGTGAGGAGAATAAAGAAGATGTTGATAACGGATTAGTGAAATGTTAAGATATGTTTTCCTCTTTCTATTTTCTCCTTTCAAAGTTTGATTATCTCATGACCTTCCCACCAGACAGATTTACATATAGTTTTTTACCTCTAACAACAGGTCTGTTGTAACATGGTCTTTCCTTTCTTTCACTCTCTTTTAAATCTTTACATTTAATTGAAAAAAGTCTGGTTTCTCAAGCATCTTTACGACTGCTGTTGCAATAGGCAGCTTTACTAAGCAGATGCAAATTCTATGCACGAAGATCATTTTTGACAACTGACAGCTTGCCCGCCAAGAAATCAATTTACGTCTTTTATCCGAAGGTTGTCTCTTTAAGTCTTGACATGAAAGCCATGATGTCTCGTTTTCGTATATTTCATACATTAGAACCTTTTTTTGTTCTTTAAAATCATGGGCTTAGCATGCACGATTAGGCATTTTGTAAGATGGTGTAGGACATAGCAGTTCCTATTATGATGCAGGTGACATTCCTGTAACACTAATGTGACGAAGAAAAGATTCTGAAATATCCTTAAAAGATGTGAAGGGAAAAAGTATCAGGATGAATGAAAAAAGCTGACAGAAATTAAGGCAAGTATTTCTATAGTTGTGAAAGATTTTTACTGATTTGAATGGGGGATTTTGAAAGTAGTTAGGTTTCACACATAATCTCTCTAGTCTTCTTCAACATGAAAAGATGTGCAAAGATTATCATAACACCCCAAGGACTAGTTCTTTTATGAGATTATGTGTCCAAAAGCTGGGGGTTATCTTGACACACCAAAACTTCCATCATATAGGTATCTTTCTATCCGGGTAGCCTTATAAACCAAGCCCAAACTAAAGAGAATTTTTGTCAAAAGAGCTTCCTTAGTGTGATGAATGCTCCTAGTTTACTTAGTGTTCTGTTAGAAACCCATGTCCTATTGTTCCATTTATTCATTTATCCATGTCTGCCCATGATGCATTTCTCCACTTATTATGAAAGTGATGTATAATTTACCTGGTTGATTTTAGAAGAATATTTTCATATTGCAGTAAAGGGCTTTTCTCTCTCACCATGAATACCTTTCCATTCGGGATCAACTTGAAGACCTTTCTTGCTCTGAATGAAAAATCAAAAACTTTGACTAAGCTGTGACATTACTCGCCTTTCCAGAAAGTCCTTTTGTGTCCACATCTGTCAATCTTATCTCCTTTGTTGAATATTTTCATTGATTTTTTAGATTTCATTTTAATTCATCTGTCAATCAAACATTTGCACTATGAAATTTTCAAATCTCCATAGACCTCTTTTGAAAGATTTTTTTTTCATTCCTCCAACTTGCAAAGTTGATTTTTTTCAAGGTTTGGTTGAAAAAAAATGATCGCGGTACCCTATTAATGTCTTCACCAGGCAGTATAACATTGACAATGTTTATGGGCTTTTGAAAAAGAATGCCTTGAACTTAACCAATGTTTATTGAAGAATCAAATGAAAAAGTAGGGGAAATATGTGCACATACAGATTACTTGCATCAAAAGATACAATAAGGAGGGGAAAGGTAGACTGGGAAGAGAGAAATGACCTCATTGCAACCACTATATTTAAATAACATTAAAACTGTTATTTAAATTCCTGTTGGTACATGTTGAAACTGTTCATTTTAACACATTTAGTCAACATTCGCTGACAACAATCTCATATGAAAGAAATACACATGCATCTTGTTCAAGGGATTTTCTATGACAGCTTCATAAAGTTATGAAACAAAATCTGCTTGTATGAAAGCTGTCGCACTTCAGTGTCCCACTTCAGTGTGAGCCAGTGAAGTGTTTGCGTGAAGAGACAAGTTGTTATGGAATCCGATGCTACGTAAGGTATCTCTTTTTTCAGGTCAGCCTGACAACTTGGACTTGTTTGGAAAGCTAAGTAATCTTAACACTAATATTCTTCACGGTTTAAGGTCACAGCTCTTAGCCTAGCTCTGAATTTGGAACAGGGAAACACCCACAGGTGACTAGCTTAAATTTGAGCTTTATCTTCTAAAAATAGTCACTTTGAAATTATATATGGATCAAACTCTCTCCAAGTTTCTTAAATATGCTTTTAAAGATTGCTTTTTAAGTTTATTGTGCTCATAGCTATCTTTTTTAAAATACTTTTGTCATTGTTTTAAAATCCTTAAGTTATATTTCATTTTTTCCCTGTAATATCTTCATGTACAAAGGTTCCATTTAACTTGAGTTTACTATTGAATATATGATAGGAGTAGACGCAAGCTCACCGCTTTTTTCTCCTCCATATTACCATCTCTCTCCAACCCACTCACTGAATTACTGCACTATCATCATAACCCAAACAGATTATGAGAAATATCACTGAGCTAATATTATTGTTTATGCCTAAAATCCCTTGTCAGCATACCCATAAAGGGAGCTTGCATATTGAGTGAAGGAATTCCATTATCTAATAACATGTGCTTTTGCATCTGCCCACAGATAAATCCTTGGTTGTGTTTATTGCCACTGCCCTTAATGGATTCACTTTCAAAGAATAAGAGTGGGTTAAGGGGCTCATGTGCCCCCCCCCCCTTTTTTTACATTTGAATTTACCGTAATATAGATTAAAGATTGGGCAAACATAATGAAATTGCCCCCTTCCACACAATGAATATTTTCTTTTTTTCTGGCCTGATATACGAAATGTAGTATATGAATGTATGCCATTGCCTCTTTTCATGTTAGTGATATGCCCCATGGAACAAGATAAAACCATAAAAATAAACAAAACAGTCCTAGATGAAACATACTTGGTGGTAGGTCTATCATCATACCAAACTTACCATTTCAAAAGCCAAAGTTGGTTATATCTATATGAATCAACTGCTCATGGTCTACCCCAAAAGCATCCTCTCAAATTACCCTTTGTTTTGGCGATGGTATGAAATAGTCATCAGATTTTCTTGGGATAAGTCAAATTGCAACCTATTCATAAATCCCTTGCCATCTTTTTCAGTCACCCTCTTCTACAAAATTTGTATGTTTCCTTTTTCCCTGAATTAGTTTATTTAACCTTATCATTCTGCATGACCTTTTTTTTATAGGTTTATTTAACCGCAACTTTTGATTTACAATTTTCAATCTTCCAAGGAGCAAAAAACAATGTGATTTTAATCGCTCCCTTGATCTATTGCTCTGCTCTGAAACATCCCTCACCAATATAAAGTAGAGAGGGATAGTCCTATATTGGGGATGTGTGGAAATGAATAGTGCCTACTGCAATTTTTTTTTCTATCAGAAATTATTTTAAAAGTTGGAGTTTCCACTTCTTAAACACAGAGAAACAGATCATTTGGGAATCACAAAAATGCCTGTGATTTGTGAAACCTGATTTGTGAAGTTATTATCCAAATATTGTGAAAATAGAGGAAGGTGCATTTTCCTCTCTCACAGGAGCAATATTTTAATATTTCGATATGGCATTCATATAATAATAATTATGAGTACAAAGGTTAGCTTAGGGCATTACTTGATGTTAGAAAAGAAAAATCATTTAGCATCTGGCCTAATAATAAGGGGAAATACCCATGTTTGTACTGATTGGGGTCTCCCATCAATCCACCATAAATGATATTCATCATTATGTATTGAAAATAGAGGTGGATGAATTAACATTTCAATTTTAGATTCTAATATACAGTCAATATTAATCCTTTTTAGAAGGAAGAATATATAAGTTTTTTTAGTATGCATCAATAAAAATGAACTGGAAGCTGATCCCACCAATAGCTAAACATTCATACTGTGTGAAACTAGAGTGTAAATTCCTTGATCCCATTTTTGGTTGGCATCTTTGGAAGAAAGTGATCAAGTTCAGACCACGTATCACTCAACCAGCTTCTCCTATATCATGTCATACATGCTATAGTTTCCTATAAAGAATCTCGCTGGTCAGAATTGGAGATAATTTTTCTTGAAAATTGGCTGGGTTAGGTTTCATCTCATCTTAGCTCTGTTCCACTNTTTTTGGTTGGCATCTTTGGAAGAAAGTGATCAAGTTCAGACCACGTATCTCTCAACTAGCATCTCTTATGTCATGTCGTGCATGCTACAGTTTCCGAAAAGAATCTTGCTGGTCAGAAATCGAGATAATTTTGACTGAAAATTGGCTGGGTTAGGTTTCATATCTCATATTAGCTCTGTTCCACTTCAGGCCTATGTGGTAAAAACATATACATGTATGTACTGAGATACTAGTTCCCACCCTGTTCCCAAGTATTGTACAATCACAATGAAGAGCTAAGATGAATAACTGTCAGGCATGGGGAATAAACATTAATGAAATGAACTTTTTATGAAAGAGACATTAATCACAACAATTTCCAATACTGTTTGTCTTTAATCTGGTGGTGCATAAAAAAAGTTTTATGAACTATCAATTATAACGTAGAGATTTGTGGAATCATAATAGTGTCCACCAATGGAATGTAGTCTACAGGATCTAGGATTTTTTATATATATTTTTTTTACACAGTAGTACGTAACAAGATTTCACGACCATCTCTAGCACTCATCCCTGGAAAATTGTTGAATAATACTTCTAGAAGTGTTTGAATTGCAAAATCCGTAAATGCACGGGATTGATCTATTCAGCAATCTTAGAACCAAGGACACTATCTAAAGGAGTATTTTCATTATGAACTTCTTATTATATTTATTGCCACTTCTTCTTAAATCGGAAGGATTTCCAAATTCTGAATAAAGTATTTATTGCCTTGGGAATTGCAAAATAATAGCTTTTATTTGAAACCCCGTCCTATCATTACCTTGATACATTTATTGCAGTATACCTGGATGGATTTCAATCAGTACCTTGTTGATATGTTGATATTACTTATCCCAGATTTATAAGGGAGAATAAAGGGAAGACCGGTATAATTATAAAAAGGAATGTGATTGCTTTGAGTCAGGTTACATTTTGTCTTAGCTCTGTCCTATTTATGTCTCGTCTCGTAAAACCGTCGCCAGCTGATGTCCTTTTGCATCACATGAGTCCCTCTTCATACTCTGTGCTAGATCATTGCACGGCTCAAGTTTCGCTAATCGGGAAGTTAAAATATCTTGTTGAATTCCAAGTTCTATGTCAATGTCTAGTCTTGTCTTCTCCAGGTATTACTCAATGGTTTCATCCTTACTCTGGCTTGTTTTACTATTAAATGCAGGGATGGAGAATATTTGGGAAATTCATTTCCCTCCAACAAACACACACAGACTTGTCAAAAAAAAAATGGCGGACCACAAGGCCTCTAGTTCCACCAGCCATGGAAGAAATATATTTAAGAGTATTGAATATTGAAAGTGGAATGGTGCAAGCATTACAAGCAACACCTGGACAATCTAGTAAACTCCATTTTTGCAAAGAGCTGCATGAAAATGTGCGATAAAACTGAAATCATCCATTTGTGATCCATTTTTTTTTTTTATATTCCTGGGTTAATCCCTATAAAGTTCTATTAAGTTCTACACAGATTAGAGGTGAGAAAATAATAGTTCTGACAGACGGCTCATCATCGACCTTGCTGTTTTTAAAACCTCTTATTTCTTTTGTAAATGCACACCTGATGGGAGAATGTGAGCTGGTTTGAATTTGAAAGAGGTTTTGCTCCATCATCTTTTTCATTCTAAAAGGAGAAAGATAGGATGTTGAAGGCTCTGATGTGACCTTGCTTGGCCCGATGTCTTTCCCTCAAACAGTCACCTCTCATCATGACCTAGATAGGACGTCTTAAACTGAAAAAAATAGCGGTCATAGGAGGGGAGGGGTAGGACTTGGGGGGGATTGTAAGCTGGATAAAGTGTTGCAAAATAGGGGTCTTATGATCTAGAACGCCTGGCTGGAAACTTTAAACCATCCTCCCACTATCCCCTGTGACTCTAGCGAAACCAACTTACGAGAACACAAATGTTGCCCTGGACCGGCTTAACAAATGAAAACACCTACACATTTGGAAGGCAGTCGGCCAAACGATTACCCTTTTGATTTTGTCATGTTTAGGCCCAAATCGTGTTTATTGCATTGAAAGAGGGTGTTAATGAACACTAAACTCTGTGGAGTATGTAGTGTGGATGAGTGGTGATTAAGAGAGGCAGCCACACAGCCTTAACCAACGAAAGGAGAGGGGTTGAGATGCAATCACATCTGAACCATCAATCAACAGTCCAATTACATTGCCAATTCATTTTAGGTTGATGTGATGCTGGTTTTTTTACCATGCAGTCAGAAGTTAATGGTAGCTATAACATGAAGTCCAGTCTTATATAAATTGACTCACTTTTTTCACTTTCTTTCATTATAATATAGTGGTCAAAAGTATGTTGTCTACTCATGTAATCTCCATCCGCAAACAAAGTATGCTCGTGCCACCGATGCCAGTGATGTTATTACAAAGTGGCAAAAACTATTCACTTTAAACTTGCCCTCTTGTTCACCCTCTAAACATCTCCACCCATCTGTCACATTATTCTCTGTTTCTCTTTCTGATGCTCTTGGAGTACATCTGATGCCCACCATGAAGCAAAAAACAATGGGCACTTGGTTTGACAAATTGAGTTCGTTATAGGAAAGAGGTTAACTAGGTGAACATCACATCTAAGTGTTCTTGAGTATTTGCTCCTGGGACATCCAAAATGTGCTGCCCTCCCTTATACCGGCATATAAAGTCAGACAAAGATATATGTTACCATAAATAAAAACATACTTCAACATTTGCAGAAAGAAGTTCCCATGTGTAATTTTCATTTCAAAGAGAAATAAAGAGATTTCATATTATTGATTTCTCTGATCTTGTTTGCTTATGCTTATTTGGGAATATCATATAACGCCCAGATCAATTTTCGTGTAGTGTGTTTATGGTGTCACATTCCACACCGACTATCTTCAAACCCTACCGAACTAACCTTGGCCACCCATCATCTGTGGGGGCGGTATTCCACCTCTCTCTACTGGGACTCCTGCCAAAAATGTGCATCCTCTGTCAGAACATCGGCAAACAACAACACTTTCGTTGGTTGCTCATAAAAGTTTTAATACCTATACTCACATGTTTTTGTTCAATTTTATTTCTCTCTTTGCCACAATGTTTTCTCAGCGGTGATT
Source organism: Temnopleurus reevesii (assembly GCA_036244855.1). NCBI lineage: Eukaryota > Metazoa > Echinodermata > Echinoidea > Temnopleuroida > Temnopleuridae > Temnopleurus > Temnopleurus reevesii. Next base: position 87,826 of record BQKZ01000161.1, on the reverse strand, counting down.
ACCCATCCACATTTTTCTTGATTATTTGTTTGTATGTTGAGTGTATTCAAGGAAGCAATTTACTCTTATTCAATTTAGTTTATAGTCCTTTCCAGGGATAAAAGTCAAAATTTCAATGGTAAAGTGAAGAGTTTCCTTGAAGAGCATATCCAACCAGCCTTACACATTGGCATAAAAAAGAAGGGGTTTGATCAGAAGTGAATTGTAGCAATAATGGAAATGAAATATTTATGGTCTATTTTTCATAAGTTGGCATGCTTCTGGACATATTTATTGAATTTGCATTGTTAACCTATTTTTTGTCTATATCAATTTATCAAATTTATTACTCTGTTGAGCAATCTGTTATATGTTTATCATGATAACCATATTATGTTAAATAGTTGACAATCAATATAAATAAATAAAGAGGGTAAAAGTAGCATATCAGAATCAAGAAGTTATAATGGTGCTCTCCATCTCCTTCCTTAACAAAAGATTACTACTGTAACCTCTTTGTAAACATGCCTAAGACCCACACAAAGTTAGAGTGTTTATTTTTTTCACGAAAGATTTAGGCCTATGCCAAAAACAAACTCGATTTAGTTAGGAAAAAAGGAGGTCTTATTTCTAAGATTTTTTTCTATTTTGTTTTTCAGTATTGCCAGAAATCAACCTTGCAAAGATGATTTGGGAAGTTTTCTGTCGCCTATTTCCCTTATTTATGGTGATCTAGGGTAAAGAGTGAAATTGTACTTTTTTTCAAAAACGGAAAGGAAACTTTAGACTCTTACCTTTTTAAACAGTTGTTTTATGAATAATTGAGATGTCTTGTGATTTAATTTGTCACTATAACGTCAGCCTTGATTTACCAGTTACCGATCATATCATATATTGAGACTGGTTGTGACTTTGCTGTTTTGTGGCATCTGTATTGAGGGAACAATTAAGGGGGTCATTTCGATTGAAAAATAGGGTATAATTTTGAGAAAATAATGCCCAATTTTATGACATTTTCAGATTTACTAATTTCTGATATTTAATTGCAGTTATGAATATGACATCATAGGCATTTAATAATACTAGAGAGAAAATTGGAACCCTTCCCACAACAGATTGAACATTTTGAAGATCAAATTTCTAAATTCAGATCTAATTGAGAAAGAATTGTTCGTTAATATGATACATGAATAGACTGAGAATGTTTTACTTTTGTATTTTGCAACTTCTGGATATTCTTGAAATAAATATGTGATTGCTTAAGGTAAGAGTGATGGTTAAAAATGATCCCATAATTGTACCATTTTCATTGCAGATTCATGTGATGCTTAACACAAGAAAGTCTATTTTGTAAAGAAATATTTCTAACCTGTTTGTATAAATGTTTTTTGTACTTGACAGGGTTGCAGTGAAGTCCAAAGCAGTCTGACCAGACCAGGGCAGATTGATAGATACTTGGTTGATGCCCAGCGATATCAGCTCATGCATTCCTCAGTGGAACCTGTCAATGGAAGACCACTCTTTGTACAGGGACAAACAAAAAGGTAAAGGGAAATATTCATCTTTTCGAACAATGCCCAATGCACCTTTTAGTATGACAAATATTTCAAATGTGCAAACATTGGATGTGGCTTCCACTTCTAGAAAAGGAAAGTGGACATCGCAAGAGGTTCACTGATGTCTAATGAAGATGGTCAATCATTCTATACCGCGTGAGCTAAAAGTTTTTGCTAGGACCATGAGTTTGCTTCAATTTTCACTAATGAATGCCCATACACTTCTGTACAATGATCTTTGATAGTAGTAGGGGATTTAGAGCTAATGAAATACATCTGGAGTAGATGTATGGTATATAGTGGGAGTGTAAGAAAACAAAATTAGTAGTTTCAGAAATAGACAAGCAGATTTATCTGAAGTTTGAAGGTTGTCGTCCCACCTGACCTGTAATTTTCACAACAAATTTCACAATAGATTTGACAATGTTGTGACAGCACTTATCAAGATTGTTGGCTCTGTGTAAATGTAATAGTTTGTCCCTGTCCAGAATACTAGTTGCAATCTAATACCTTTCCCTTGAAAACCTTGATGATTCAAAGTCAATTTGTCAGCCATGTCTTTAACCAGTCTTCTGTTTGTTCAACAAATAATATTATTCTCACCCTTGTAGGCCCTAGCAACCCCTTTTATAGGCTAAAAACAAATTTAATGAAATTGCTTTCATATCCACCCCTCCTCCCTCTCCCCAAGCTGCCATGTTTGATATTAATCATGGATAATCTTTTGGGCCTCTGTGGATATCTTTGTCAAAACTTATTTACTCATCTTAAGTGTTCAACTCATTGATATCTTTCTTGCTTAATTCGACCATTCTTCTCAGTTTGGCACCTAATAATCAGTATCGATAATCAGAAAAAACCTGCGATTTGATACACTCTATGACTTAACAGTTTTTCTTTCAATGCCTTGTCAAATGGCACCACAAATATGTCTGTTGGGTTTGGAGGGATCTGCCTTTCAAGACAGCTGTTTGCACTTCTCTCAAAATGATGATTCAATGGAACATGAAGAGCGATGCTAAAGTGACTAAGATGATGAATTTTCTCACCTTCTTACTTTGAACTTTAGTCTAGATTGATACCATCTTGTGTTTTGCATTTCATTCAAAGTGTCTGAACATACCCTTGTCCTAATGGAGATACTCAGACATGCGTACTGTGTTCAGGATGTACACTCACTTTTCAACAAATTGTACTTTTTATAACAGTTTTTCTATGTTCATTATTAAAAAGAAGATTTTCTCTCCAAGTTATGTCTTTTTTATCTCAAGTTCTAAAAATAATAATTACTTCATGATTCCTCTATCATTTTGACATATGCAATGTTTCCTGAGTCTACTCGGAAAATGAGATAAAAAATGTTTCATTATACTATGTTTGTCTAATTACTGGTAAGCTGTTTGTTGTATTTGATATACCAATGGGAATTTGCTATCAAAAATGAATTTCTGCACTTGAACTTAACTTTAAGCTTGATGGTAGGGATTGATTCAGCCCCCTGATGACACCCATTGGTAGACTAGATACCACCTGTTTCCCTCTTTCTCTCTTGGCCCTCTCTTCTCCCCCACTCCTCCCCTATTATATGCTGGCTGTGTTAATGTCGTTGATAATTTTGTCATCCAATATACTGATAGATATTGAATAACCCTGTATCATCGTTTCATTTATTCATCATTTTAGTCCTTCTAAAGCCACATAATGAACATGAATTGGAGCTAAGGCTTTTGCAGCTCAAATTTATAGAAACTCTAAATGCACCGTGGTCTGTTTTTAGAAATACTGATTTTATTTATAACGGATTGGCGGGGAATGTTAAAAAACTTTACAGAAATTTATATCAGATATTAGCTTTCTCAGATCTGCTTCATCCATATTTCAATCTCGTATATTCCTTTCTCCTACTTTTGCTCATGCCAGAACTCTTATTCCAATAGTCTTAATCTTGTTTTTAATCTCTTTGCTCTGCCTTTCCCAATCTTCTTTTCTAGACATTTAATTAATCACTTTTGATGGCCTTCACTTGTTTCTTTCAATCTTTCCTGGAACGTTTTGCACCTCCCTGGAGCCAATTTTACTGTCATTCCTCTGCTCCTGTCCTCGACCACCGAGGGGTGTGAGTCATTACCCCTCGGTATGTTTATTCTTTGGTGTACGCACCTGTCTTACTCCCTTCCTATCACACCTCCATCTATTTATCTTTCTTGGATCGTCTTCTTGGCCTCTCGCTTCTCACTTGTTCTTCATCCATATTGGCAAAGGCAGATAGATGAACCTGGGAAACTTTGGTGCCAATATGCGAAAGTATTCAAATTAAGAAATAAATTTAAGCGAAACGACATGGAGACAATTGTAAACACCATGTCATACATCTAAACTAAAATCTTCTTTTTATTTACAAAGCGAACATTTTGTTGCATGAAATGGTTTGTCAGGAGTTGGACAAAACTCATTCCTTTCCAGGATTGAAAGTTCAAGAACAAAATTCTGATTGCTAGAGAAGGCCACATGGGGTAAAGTGAGAATAACAGAGAATGTATGCATAGACTGCCATAAGCTTGTCCATTTTAATGCTACATGAATTGGGGATGATATGAATGCTCCGTGATGAGAAGAATATTATGCACACACTCAAACAAAAACTGTAGATAGATTCAAAATAATTTATCTCTCTTTACTAAACCACCAATATTTATGTAAAAAGGGATGCTATTTTATATTAGTATCCTATCTATCGATCCTATCTATCTGTTCACAGAAGTACCCTGGGCAAATTTAATTGACTAAGACCCTATGCGACTGATTCCAATGATGATTCACTCTTCTGTGTCTATGCGGTTGGGATTGCTAGGTAATTAGAGAAGATTTCTTAATCCCAGATCAGGCGATGACACTAAACTGAAATACTTGCTCACCAAACTCATGATCAAGTGTAAAGCACACTAAACAAGGATTTAGGTTTGGTACTGGATAATTGTCTGTTGGTAACATAAGGACATTTTTCTAGTGTGCTACTGTCCTTTTGGTTCTCAGCTTGTGATTCATTGCATGTACATGATTCTCTTACATCTTGTAAAATTTCATTACGGAAATTGAATAATCATTTATAATCATGAAAGTTCATGTTCTTCACTCAAATTAATTTCCATACTGTTCATATCATAAATTGAAAAAAAAAAAAATTGTCTTTGTCAAAAGTACAGTCACTCTATACCATGAAGGCACGAGCATTGTCAACGTATGTGAAAATATTAATATTTCTGCAGACTTAATGGATTGAGGTTTGGCGGTAGCTTACAATGGGTGCGTAGGCATAAGAACAATTGAGAAAACATGAGATATGCAGAAAGGGTATTATTTCTTTCATGTCCCAAAATGTTTGAGTGGCCTGTTAAAATGCATGAGCATTTCATCCTTTCATCATCTCGAAGCTGCTCATTTTGGAAGAGATTTACAAATAAATCATATATTTCCTTTATTTTTCATGAATTTCTTCATGTGCCGCTATAAAATATCATGAAAAGTTTCTTTCCATTCAAACTCCTACTACTTTTATACAGTCAACACCAGCCCCCCTTTTCTCTCATATATTTTCAAAAGTTCCATGTAGTGTGCTGTTTCAGGGAACAGCTTGTCGAAGAGCAATATAGGGGGCTGAAACATCAGCGTGTTATGGGTTAAACAAAAGAGCAGTAAAACCGGGGACAAAATATTATCAATACACATGCCCATGTAAGATGTAGATTTGAGAGTCTAGGTGCTTTTTTTTTATTATTTATATAATGCTTTATTTCCTTCAAAATCAAACTGGTGTTTTAGCACTTGCTTAGAAGTGAATGATTTTGACAAGAGTACAGGTCCAACCAGTGCCCTAGATTCTTATCGGCATCTGCCAAATTATATCTGCCAAAATATGGGTTTATGCACTATTGCGATTAAAAGTTCTTTATCAGAATTTGTGCCAAGGTTGTGTGGTGATTATAATTTATTACTGTGAAATAGACATGTAGAATATTCCTTAGAAAGATTGGGTTTATTCCTGCCCCTTGTTTTAGTTCCTGTTTTTTTTCTGTTTATTATGAAATGCAGTCTATCAACCTACAATAGTGTGCAAATTAACAAGTTCTGTATGAAGCCATCCACAAAATTTATCATGATGTATTGTCAATTTTTTAAATACATGTTAGGGATTCATACCTTTTGTATGCTTTACTATCTCCTGCTGACTGATGTCATGATGTATTGCAATATAAAGGCCTACCTGTTGAAATGAAGCTCATTGCTCAATGACCCCACAGTACCTCTCCCCACACACCTCCAAGTGCAATCATAATTAATCTACACAGCTTTCCTAACTTCAAGGTCATCTAAGCCACTATTGGCACTGGTCCCCAGGAAAGTCCATCATCAGGTGGGACTGTGGACCCCGGCAGAGTGAGACTTTAGGCCTCAAATCTTGGACTTCCTCCCCATGTTGGTCCGTATCGACAGATCCAAGACTATGGCTGGTGGTAGGCACCGCTTCCTAGGCCCTCTCTAGCCCATTGTGTAGTCAGCTGTTGTGATGGTGATGTGTTAGGATGATCATGATGAAGGGAGTAAAAGAGAAAGAAGGAAGGAAGGTTTTGTGGGAATGGAAAAATGATTTGCTCCCAAACTGACAGAGATATCTTGTCATCATCAAGAGGTGTTTTGTCCCCTTTAAACTCATTATTTTGATTTTTTGGACTTAACAGGTGTCTCAGTCGAGTTGATCTGCTTTTCGTTCAAAAGTTTTTTAAAAATGTACCCATTGCATCACTGCTAAATTCATTCCTTCATAAGATTCATGCCTCCAGCTTTCTTTCCTTCCTAAATGTTGCAATTCTCTCTAGTTTATGAATCTTTCAACACAACAAGATTTTCCCTTACTTTACACAGATGACAACAACAACAACAACAACAACATTGTAGGTCACTAATCCATATGAGACTCCTGTAGATGTACCTGGTAAAAATTATTCATGAACTAGCCTAAAACCCGTGTAGTTAAATCTCCATTAAAATCACTTTGAAGACATCTAATATGACTCAATCTGACTGTGATAGATGAGAAAGATCTCTGTTTTCTGCTTAGTAATACATCAAAGTAAATATTTGTGATTTGAGCCTCTCCTTCTCCATTACAAACAGAAACTAGCTCGGGTCAGAAATATTGAGGGCGTTTGAAGTTCACTTACAGGGTCTCTGACCATCACCATTTTTCGATACAAGTTCAAATTTTTGGAAAGGAAACCAGTGCTTCACCCCACAAGATTTAGTGGTATTGTAATGGTATGATAGTAGTATATCATTTTTGTAGATTGCAACAGACTTGTTTACCTCTGAGAAAGTTGTAGGGGTTGATTTTTGAAGGATTAGTAACTGGAAATATATTAGACAAGATTGACCAAAGGAAGTGGTCTAAACTTGAAAATTATTGTCCAGTGTCAAAGTGAAGAGTATTAAATGGATGAAGAGAGAGGGAAGGAAAGAGATTGGGATGACTTGTTTTACATCTAATCTAGATTGTGCAAAGACGTGTGTGGCTTTAACTACAAACAATTTGATTGATTCCTTTTGAATCTTTAATATGTATGGCATATAACAAAATGAGATTTTGAGTAGTGAAATAAAAAGTAAAACAAAAAAGAAGATGGGATGGAAAAATCCACAAAAGAGGTGAATACCCGTCAAGAAAATCCTGGCGATTTTCATTTTCGTCAAATGCAGTTGAGATTGGAGCTGACAGGGTTTAATTTGATAGCATTTTTCTCCAGGTGTTTGTTTAAGATGGATTTCACCATTGGGCGGTTCCCGCGTTGCGCTCGTTTTTATTTCCTTCATTGGATCCTTTTCATCTTTGGGGCATTTATAGCTCGGCCCCAATTACAGACATGATCGAAAAGTTTGATGAAAACCAATCTATCTTTTTATATAGCTATCATCCGAGACAGAAACGTATTTATCATGTAGATTGAAGTTATGCTATTGATTGGCAATCTGCATACAGAGACGCTTGGGAAATTTATCTCTCTCTTTAGGATAAATTTCCAGAAGACAATTGAGAAATTTCCATTTACAAACCAAACTGATATTGAACTTGTAATTGTAGTAATGCATTATTGGAATATAAACTAAAAGGTATAATATTTAAGTTTACATCAAAGTTTCTCTAAAACTAATTGTTTATGAATTAGTTTAAATTTACAACATACCGCTTGAGAGCTGAAACTGGTTTTTAGTGCTTTTGATGTATACTATAGATTAGTTCACACAAGGAGAGCTTCTTGGTTCTCATAACTTCATGACAGTCTGGATACATGATATCCTTTTAAAGTCCCCCCTTGTCGTTACATTCATTCAACTTTTTGAATTTTTATTCAATTCGTGTTCACCCAATACTTTTCTCATTGTGTCCCAATTAGAACCAATGGCTGGCCCATCAGACGCCTCCTACTCCAAAGAAAACAGCTCCAAATAAAGTTTGAAATTGAATATGACAAGCCACACATGAATTTCTTTCCACTTTCAATAGAGGTTCTTTACTCCTTAAAGAAATGTTTGGATATTCTCCCAATTAACCCAATAATAATACCTACTCAAAAAACACTAGAAGCTATTAAGTATCAAATTTCCTTTGCAAGAAACTTTTCTTTCCCAATATTTTCCGGGTAAATTTGCATTGATGAAACTTGACAAGGTGGCAACATATTCATTTCTTTGAGAGTTCATTCTTAGGATATTTGGAGATTGTAAAGTTCAACTGAAAGTGCTTACTGCTAGGTTGTGTTCACATCTTTTTATACTCTTAATTGTCACTGCTGATGTGCGTTTTTAAGTCAAATAATTTGATCTACCCTATATTGCTTGATCTGATTCTATTACCCTTTTTCCTTGTTTTATTTTGTCTGTTATTATCCTTGTTTCTTTTCAACACTGTTCTCTCCTTTCTTCCCGTTGTTTGAGAATGTGTCATTTTTTTCTAATTGGTCTCCACCTCTTTTACATGGATCCCCTTACGGCTGTTTCAGAAGCTTTAATGAAATGTAAACCACCTTAATAACACCCCTTCTTCCCTTACCCAAACATCCACCTCTTTCCTTCATTTTCTATTGTCCATTCAGAATCAGAAGGGCACAAACTCCGCCTATGTCAGACAAAACAGAAATATTCATACTTTATTTGGCTTCAGGATATTATGTGAATGTGTCAATTTGATTTGGTAGGAGAGCTGATCGTTTGCAAAAATATTTTCAGTCGACAGTTAGCTGTTTAAGTCCCTCATAAAGTCAAGAAGATAATTGCCTTCTTGTTGGTTGGATTTGGTTTGTCCAGATTCAAGATTTTCCAAAAAAATTGGGGATCTCGGGAGATTGTCATGATATAGAAATAATTTGTTATACAGTTTTCTCTTCTTTCTTTTCTAAATTTCTATGAGAAATCTTTTTTTCATCATCTCAATAAGAATAAGTGGGCCAAATAGATGTATCAGAGCAGTGCTTAATCTTCATTCAAGGCACTTATTAAGAGCAAAAGTGGCTCACTTTTCTGACTATTTTCCATAAATCTTATATTAGTATTATGAAAGGTGTAAAATCAGCTTTGTTTCATGCCGAGTTATGTGTAACCTGTCATCATTTCTTGTGAAGATTCATGACAACATGTCTTAAGCAGAAAAAAACCTCATGTTCCAATTAATATGATCAACTCACGTGAGGCAATCGTTAATGAGTCGTAACAAGCCCCCTTCTATCTAACACAGCAGAAACCCTGTCAGACACATTCTTCTGGACGTTATCTCGTAAAAATCAGGAAATAAGATACCGATATTCCTTGCACGATTCTAAAATTTTTGTTCAGGTTTGAGCCTGATAGGAAGCACAGTTGGACGTGTTTGTTCTTTAAACATTTTCACTGCCGGTGCCCGACCGACGCGGCTAAATCATACTGTGAAAAAATAAAGAAGCATATTTATGCGCTCACTTTGCATGTTTTTTCAGGCAACAAGAGCCCTTTTATTATTTCACTCATGTGGTGTGGCTCAGTCACCGATTTATGAAATTAGAAAACAGAAAAAATTACCCTAGACAAGAAAAACCTGTCAATGGTCAGGAACTTTTTCGTTGTAAAGTATGTTTAACCTGTTTTGATTGACAAGTTCTTTCTATCCATTCACTTGTGAGTAAACAGAGGATGCATACAATGAAGTAATTGCAAATATATTAAACTGACTGTTCCATGACAAACCATTATTTAGTTGGGCTTTATATTTCTTCATTCATTTTGTTTATTATGACCTTTAAGGTTCTTTATTTATTATGTTGCTGAAATGCTACGTACCTATTTAAAATGCAATAAGAATCTTGAATTTACAATCTCTCAATTTGCATAATTTTTTTTCAAATCAATTTTGAAAAACTTGATTTTTCATTACCCGATTACCTATCTTAGAGAAAAATGTAAACCTCAATCACCATCAAATCACACTTATAACCTTGATTACTGCACCCTCTGCATGCACCTCTTTGTAGGATTTGGGGCTCCTAGCTAGCCCCTTCAGTTTTTCATGAATCATTTCAGAGTTGGATTTTCCCTAAGAATAGTTCACTTTGTAATATTGAGCAACTAGCCTCATCACTTGAACACAGGGTGACTTACTAGTTTTGAAGGTGTAGGAGTATTGATGAAATATAAATCCAGATGAATCATGTTTTGTTTCCTGCAAGGTGATACTCTTTTATTGCTTATCATCATTTTGTGTTATGACATCTTCGTAACAGACTTGTATTTAGAGAAAAGAGCATTTTTTGGTTTCCAATGTGTAGGAGGATTGATGAAGAAACACCCACTTTGACCACTTTTTAAAGGGTTGATGTATTATAAACCATAATGTGTGTTTGCTGCCCATGTCACAATGAACCTTGTTGCTCTTTTGCCATCAAGCCCATACAACCATTTCACTAATGAATTCTGTACTTCTCATTGGCTTTATACATAAATCTGAAGTGCCATATAATACACATATGCCCTGAAATCTTGATACTCAATATTATTATATGAAAGTCTTGATTGATGCATCCCTTATCGATTGTAGTGAAATAAATGTCCATCTGTTTCAGACTGTCTTGTCCTCTCCTCTCCTCAAACCCTTCCATTGATGTGATGTAGACGCCTACCCCATCCCACACCCACCTCAGTATTTATCAACAGTTGTGGTAGTTTAAAGAATTACTACCATGCCATATGAACTCTTCACAATTGTTCCGTTTTCAAACTCTGGCCTCCTACTAAAGTCAAACACCCAACCCACAATCTTGCCACACTCTCCTCAAGAGGACACTAGGGGCAATATACGTAATCCTCCCCCACCCCAAAAAGGAAACTTGTCTTTGCACCTGGTCGCAGTTAAGAATGCTGTAGTTTTCATATTTTCTATACATCAAAGTGATCTTCAGAAATTGACATATCATATTTCACCCCTTTCGCAAATTGTTTCATGCTTTGTTAAATGCTTTGTTAAATGCTTTGTTTTCCCCAAGCAGTTTGTTGCCTGGATGTTACCATACTCTTCATTGAAAGAATTGTTGTTTGTCTTGAATTCCTTAAAAAAATAATAAAAAAAGAATGGAAAAATTGCAAAGCAGTGCATTTTGATCTATTATTGATGGTAGAAACTGACAAAATTGTCTTTTTTGCAGAGGTTATAGTTCTATTACAGTTATAGTGCTTGTGATTGGTCTAAATTGAAACAAGCTGCATTTGTAATAGTCTTTGCTCAAATCATGATGGTGTTATGAAAATTGACCAGAACCAAACCTTTACGTTGACTGAGATGAGTGATTCTTGCTATTTCCCTATGGTTTCTCCCAAACCGTAGAAGCCTAAACTCTCAATTTCATCCACTTAGGTCTCGTAATTAGTTTCAATAGGAAAAAGCTTTGTCGAAGTAGTGATTTAGCAAAGCCTCCAAATGAAAAGAGAAATAGCTTGTGTTTTGGTGAAATTTAATCGTCCCTGGATTCATGGTAGGGATAGGTCAAATGTGGCAATATGATGCATTTGAATACAAAATAATGATTTTGATTAATCAATGTCATTACTTTTGAATATCTTCTAAGTCTTTAATGTTTGGTCACTTTGCAATTTGATTTTTTTGAGGTCTATGCAGTGGATTTTCACCCATTTCATGTTTTGCAAAGTTGTTTGTTTGGTCGCTTTGTATTTGATTTTTTGAGGTCTATGCAGTGGATTTTCGCCCATTTTATGTTTTGCAAAGTTGTCATCACTTTGAAATCTAGAAATTTCCAAGTATTTTGAATGTCTGTTCCTCTGAAATGAAGTAAAACATTGAAATTGAAAATCTAGCCTGTCCTTTCATTGAACCAGATCCATTTCCACATCCTGTTTGGGTATTCAGACCGAGTTTCAGTCCTAGTGATACTAGTTACACTACATAAGTCTGTAAAATAATATTTTGCACCATATCTTCCTTTCCTTTAATTTCACAATTTCCTCAATTTAACGATATCTTCCAGATCAATGTATTCAATTTAGATGAATCATACTCAAGAATATTTTATGTGTCTGTTTGTTTTGATATTAATGATTTGTGTTTTGATAGTATTTGTCGATGAGATGAGATTATTTTTTCATTGAGTTTATAATTGAAGTATAAGATTCAAGATTTCACGAAGATAAGGTGGAGTGGACGAATATAAAATATGTTTCTTTGGGTAATTTTCCATCCCCAAAAGAGAACATGTCTCTGCCACTTTGTAATGTAGCAGCATATCAGTGCATGGGTTGTCGGGTACCCCACGCCCTACTTCATTACAAGATAGAAACCGACAGTCCTTTCAAAGAATAGAAGGCTTGATCATCAGAATAGGAGAAACTATTCATAGTGGGTGTATTTCTCTACTTTAAATGGCAATGTCCTGATTCCATTGATGTCATTTCCTCCCGAATCTAAACATTTTCCTTTATCTTTTATTTTATTTCAGATTGGACAGGATTGTTGTGGATACGGTACAGGGCAAGGATAGGGTCTACAACGTCATCTTTGTAGGAACCGGTAAGAACATCCAACCAATGATCTTTCTTATCCTACAATCCCACTTAGATACGTCTCAATTGATATATATCTTGCATTGGAAATATCCTCTCAACAATTCTTTGCCAATTCAAATGTGGGAAAGAATGAAGGGCTATAATAAGAATTGTCCCAGGAAAAGGGGAAATAAAGCATCATCCACATATACTATTGTGGGTTGAGAATAATCTTGTTATAATGCATAGATTCCTGATGCCAGAAAACAATTTTTCAATAAAATAAGAATTATTTCAGATTTCAATAATTTCTCATTAATTATTAAAAAAAAACAATCACAAACCTTGTTAATTGCAGTTGCATAGAAAAATGAAAAACTATGTTACAATTAGTTTTTCTTATAATTGAAGGAAGCAACAATCACAAACATAGCATTTATTCTTCCGTGATAGCATTTATTGTACACCATCAAATGGCAATGCTGGGGCAGCAGCATAGGGTGAAAGAAAGGCACTGAGGATGGAGAGAGAGAGAGAGAGAGAGAGAGGGAGGAGGGGGAAATACAAAGGAAGGGAATATGTTGGAGATAGGTGGGGGAAGAGATTGTTAACTTATTATTTTACCAATTGATTTTTCTTTCATTTTATTTTGACAGAGGATGGGAAGATCAAGAAGCTAGTGAACATTGATGGAATAGACAATGCCTGTATTGTGGAGGAACTCTGTGTTACACCTGTAAGTGTAAAACACCCTATTCCAATAGTACATATATCCAGAGATGCCAACCGTTTTGGGACATGTGTGTGGTCAAACTAAATTATGAATGGACTGAACAAAAGTGAGAGCAATCATGACAACAATAAGCATTCTCTCATTCATTCACTTGTAATGAAATCTTTGAATTTATATGAAAATTCACCATTGGCACATCCTGGAACGGTTGGAATAATTAAGTAATATCATGCTCTTCTTACCCTTCGTAGGTCTTTTAAAATATCATTACCACTTTAATACCCCTTTTGAACTGCGCTGTTCCTTTAGAAAAGGTATTTAATGAATTGTAAAAAGGGCAAATGTTAAAGCCCTTTAGCTCTGACCAGATAGAACAACATTTTGACTCTTACTAATTATTTGACCTTTCTTATTACATACATTTTTCTGAAATTCTTGCTAGTTTGATTCAATAGTTTTTAGCCATTCCAATCTGGTCTCGAATACATAAGCATATTCTCAGAAAAAGAAGCTAATTCAAGATCCCTGGGAATGAAATGTAATTCATTTGAGTAAAGAATATTTCAGTGCAAATTTGATTAGGAATGTAACTTATTCATTCATGGATTTGTGCATCAATTGCTCTTTGCATGCCAAATAGTTGCAATGATTGTATTACAGCAGAAACAAGAAATAAATATTTTCTATTCTCCGCTGACATGCGCAATCCTAACAAGCCTAGAGAGACTTGATACGCTGTCTGTAATTCCCAGACGATATGATGAAATGTCAGAATTCATTTAGTCCATTGTCATCAATATGTTTTTGATGACTATGTTTTTCCTCTTGACAGTGATGGAATAGTCAAGCCAAATTTGTATTTTCTGGAAATGGGGGGAGAGGCCTAGAAGTAATGGTTTGTGAATCATCAGTATTTGTGCAAGGTTTTGGTTTAGTTTTCAGAGGTTTTGTTGTCGCAAATATACGGTGGAAATATAAAAATGTGTTTTTGATATGAAAATATGAGTATACTCATATTTTTATATGAGGAGAGCTATTGTGTGTCACAGTAAGTTCCACCTCGGAAAGGTGCTTACATTCGCCTTTAGCTTTTTGTTGAAAACCTTGAAACACAACTTAAAATGAGTCATAGTACAAGAATGGAAGTGTGTTGTAGAAAGCGATGTTGAAGACGTGTGGAACAATAAATAATTGTGATGATTGCAACACAAAATACCACCAGTTTGACTCCTGTTTTTATACTTATATGTTAGTCATTTTATGCTCCAGTTGTTTTGGAACAGTCCCAAATTCCAGACATAATGCATTGATATTATAGAAAAGAAAATGAATCAATAATGTTTTCCCTTCAAGTTTGTAATGAAATGAATAAAATATTCTACATGAAGTCTTGTTTTTTGTTCCCATATGATATTGATACAATTTTATAAATTACACATATCACGGTATTGTTCATTCAATTTCTGTTTGCATTCCTTTTGTCAATCTGAAGAAACTCACCAATATTCCTTTTAAGTTCATATCAATTTAGAGGTATCATAAAACACCCATCTAAAATGAATGGAGATAGTGAACTGTAATTCAGATTCAGATTACTACATATTATTTACCAAAATTGCATACTGACTCTTTAACAATTTGCACATTTTTGTTTTTCAGCTGCACAAGTGTGACCCTCTCAGGACATTGAAAATCAGCAAACAAAAGGTAAGAAATCTCATCAAAATATCTCATAATGATCAAATATATTCAAGATGTGATACATCCAGTTGTATGTCAAGGCACTAACACATTGTAGAAATGCAAACCTTCTTTCCGAGGCATGCATCACTTTTCCAGGTATACTAATCAGGTTAGATTTATGCCCAATATTATGATGTGTATAGAGCTCAGGTATGTATCTTATGCATTTCCCATCTCCAATCTGCCGCTTCCCTCGGAGAAGAAGATCACGTCATTTCATTTCCAAGGTACTCAAAGCAGTCCATTGTAACACTTACAAATTTGTCGCCAGGCGTGAGATACATTAATAACCTTTTCACATTTGAGAAACAATCTGCAAGGTTCTTGAGGAAGGAATGTCTTTCAAAAGAGAAATACAAAAATAAAAAGAAGTATTATTCTAGAAATATATGTATGAAAAAGGTTCTTGAAACTTTTAAAAAGCTCAACTAAATTATAGTCAAGCTTGTGGACCCAAGTTGATGAGGGTATATTTTCATTTCTTTTAATACTACCATAAGATGAATATGTCTTACTTTTATGTTTCGGTTTTAGGTGTAGTGCCCCCCCCTCCCCCCCAATGATATGCTGTTTGTTCCAATTCTATTACATTCTTATTTACAAAATATATTTGCTGAATGTATCATTTTTCAAAGTGCCGCAAGTAACTGTACATATAGGCCTGCTTGTGTGAACAGGAGTAAACCTGCATACCCATCACATGAATGTTAAGACCATTACTGGCTTTCTCATCACATGATCATACTTGGTCTGGTGTGTTTAAAATATTTCCTGTCGAAATATTCTCCTCCGTTAGCATTTAAACGAAGAAAAGAAGCATTTGTGTTGAGCCAAACAACAAATTGTAGTCACAAACGACAAATTGGTGCATCTAACCAAGTTTGCGTGTGATTTGATGAAAGGCAATTGCTTTGGATGGTGTGTGGTATTGGGGAAGAGAAAGGACAAGGCCCTTTGAATTTTCCAAATAAAAGCAAGAGAGATGTGATTCTAGACTCAAGTAGGCAGCTCTCATTTGAATACTGTTTACTCAATTTTCTAAGAAAAGATACTTCAATTTCCCTTCGTTTTCTCATGTAGGTCTAAAAAGTCCTCATAGTCATGATCAAACTCACTTTCTGTGTGTTTTCTCTTTTCCTTCTCAAGGTGCCTATGTGTTTCATTCGTATTCCTTTGTTTAATCTATAGAACTACTTACATTTTCCCCCACACCAATTTTATATTGTCCTTATGTGTTACAATATCTTTTTGGAAATATAGAGCTATGGAGTACTGCAGTTCCATTGATATGGAACTAAATCTGATGCAGATATTGTGGATAGAATTATAAATTTTGCATACAGAAAGATGATCGAAAGAAGGGATTTTGAAGAAGGGATTTTCTTTATAAACATTTTTGGAGAAGAAGCAGGGATGGATGACATGTTGGATTGCGGAAATAACAAGGAGAAGGACTGGGTATGATGAGTAATATAGCAAACTTGGAGAGCGACTTTCCATGTTTTACATGGGACAAGAGTCGAACTAGACAGAGAAGGATGCAAATGTCTAGTCGTTCCATCATGCTGTCTCGCAATCCCCATCCACCCCCCCTCCCCCATCCACTACAAGTACATCCTATAAGACTGCATCATCTTGCGTTGCGGACGGTGCTCATTTTCTCATTCCGCTTCCCAGGTGCGATCAGTGAGGCGGTGTTAATGGTGCGTGAAATAATGTCCGATTCTGAACGGGAGGATTGGTTAGGGTTAGAGGGCTGACTCATTCAAAGCCCTTCACTACGAAGGGGGTAAAGAGCGGAAATACTTGCAAATGAAAAACATTTTGAGAATGGGATGTGGATTGATAGTCTCAAGAGGAGCATACAGTGTTTCATGTTGTTCACCTAACAGTTGAATGCAATGATTTCTCAGAGGATAAGTTCTTTAGTTTTCCATTTTCTTTACCTTCTTTGAACTACCTCCATCTAGTCTGCAGGCATAGATCAAACGCAAGAACTTTTTCCACTCTGTAAATTTCAAAGATACAACTGTTTGTTGATTTTCTTACAATTCTTTTTATTACGAGGTTCATATTACCCATTCAAGAGTACAAGCCGATATATTTGTATGGAGATATTTTCGTGTCTTGGGACAAGTTTGACATTTTTCTATGTTGTTATTCTTATGTTTTTGGCCTTGTTTCTATGCATATTGAGTGAAAATTTTCACGATGCTAGGACTGCAAAGTGTGCGAAAATAACACCACTGCAAAATTTCAGCTTAAACCGTTTTCCATCAAGAGCATTAATGTTCCTGGCTCTGCTTTTACTCCCTAACTCATTAATCCACAAAAGAGAAATCTAAGACAGGATTTCAAGACTGATTTGTGAAACATTTCCTTCTGATTATGGTTTTATTGTCACCAAATCATTTACTCCTCTCTCAGCATATTTGATTTCCCTTCACCGCCACCATCTGGCCATTCCAGTCTAAATCTCCGCACATAATAAGAATCAGAGGAGCTCATCCAGACACACACATGCACATTTCTAGGTCAAAACTTTCTCTTCATTTTTTTCTTTTCTTTTCATGCAATGTTCAGAACATACTGTCCTTGCATGACCGGTTAATGTCAATTTCACTAATCTGTAACTTGTGAAATGTCTTACTTTTGATCTTAATGGTTGTTGTCACTGTCTAGAAAATGGGAGTTATTCATTTTTCATTGATTTCTGTTATGAGTTTCTCCTCAATTTCTTATTCTCACTCTTGCTCTCTCTTTCTCTCTCTCCCTCTCTCTCAGCATCCCTTTTCTGCATTTTATCTCATTGTATATTCTACAAGCATTTTCATGGATCAAATCTAAAAAAGCTGATTACCATTTTGCAGATGGATCCCGTGACAATTTCAAAATTCACAAAATTTAAAACTCTAAGAGCTTGCTAAATTTATTTTATTTTTCATCTATCTATTTCTGGGAGGGGGTGGTGTTGCTTCATATATTTTCAATCTTCTCACCTTCCATTATGAACATTTTCACGCATACAATTTTTCATCTCTTTTCAACCCATCTCGTATATTCTCACTTTCTTCTGAACTTGCCCCCTGCATAATTCCATTTCCATTTCCCTCTCTCCGTTGCCTGTATCCATCACAGCCCTTTCACATCCTCTTTTCCCACTATGTGATTATAATGAGAGCAAGGTGTGATCTAGGGTTATGTTTCGCACCCCTGTTAGCCCCGGATTTGCCGACCAATATCAGGTCTGGCATGCAAGGTGGTCATGTTGGAGTTAATTGAGAATTAGTCTTCTACAAAGTACTCTTTATATGCTTTCTGAATTAAAATAAATATAAAATAAATAAATTCAAATAAATATTTTACTCCACAGCTCTCCTTTATTGGATAAGAAGTTTCAGCAGTTCTCTTTATTTAAAATAAAGCTGTTATATCAGATGATATCAAGTAGGGAGAGAATGTTAATTGATGTCCTGCATCAATTTGATGTTACGAGCAGGATTGTTGTAATTTGTGAGCAGAAGCATCAATTGAATTGTGCTCTCCTTCAATAATTTGAATGGGAAACGTTCTATGCTGAGCTTTTATACCTTTGAACATTTGAATGTTCTAAAAGCTAGTGATCCTTTAAGATTAAATGGCAGAAAAACAGAAGAAAATTTGTTAGCATGCCAATACATCCTGTTTTCTCGTCGCCTCTTGTTAAAGTCCTCCTTCTACATTTTCTTCATCAGTAAGATAAATTTCACACCCTAACCAAACAAACATCCAAACTCATTTAAACTTGGCCGACCAATTCCCTAGACAGATCATAGACGTTAACTACAGCAGACACATCGTCCCGTAGAGAGATGTTTTTTCTTCCAACAAAGATGATCGCTCTGTCGGGGAAATTGAAAACATTTTTTAGTCGGCTCCCCGGGTTAGGTCCTTCATAATGAGCTAATGTCAGAGCTAATTTATCATGAGGTCATACTAGTGTACTTCATTTTATAATATCTTCAGCCAACTATAAGGATCTCCGTTAAGGTCATAGTAATCATGATTTCAAGGAATCATTGTTTTGTATTAAAGGGCTGTATTGGTATGCTATTTATTAATTCATTGGATTTCAAAGTGCATTTTTGTTGATCTTGATCTTTATATGGTAACAAAATTCCATTTAACATGATTGTTTGATCAAATTTAATTCACTGTTATTTTCCTACTTTTGCAGAACGCCCTCTATGTTGGACTTCCAGAGGCAATCGTCAAAGTGCCGGTGGAAAGATGTCATCATTTTGCCACAGAAACGTAAGAACAGACATAACAAATACGAAGTAGGGTATAAATACTTTTGATGCAGCTGAAAATCAACTGCAGCTTTGGTTTAAACTTTATGATTTTTTCTCCAGGCATCGGAAGTAAAGGAAATATGGTCCGTTAGAAGTGAAAGTAGGCTTGATAAGGATTGTTTAACCTTGAAGTGACTGAAATGGGTTACTAAGGTTCACGTTCCTTTCATTGTGATGCACTCTCATCTAGGGGTCACAATACACGTCACATACATTAGCCCAATTTCTAGGTCATTCATTCAAGTCTTGTTCTACGGTCTATCCATCAGGAATCGAGAATACCAGACTCCAAACACGATTTCCATCCATCCATCCATTCATAAAACACCCAAGACATGAGTGTGTGGGAGGAGAGCCCAGATTATATCAAGATGTCAGTGCTCTTTTGTTCCCTGTGTGTTCGACAACTCATTGACTTATTTTTTCAAGGATTATTTTTACGCGCTGTGATAAGTTACAACTTTAAGTCTGACGGAATTGGGTTAAGTTTTGTGTGTCTCACTTGGAATGACGTTGGAGCAATACGGTTTGAACAAGCGCAGACTTCTGAGGGGTATCAATATTACTAGGAAGTTATTTATATACATAGATTTATGGATATGTCTATGTTGGTCAAAAAGCCCCATGGGACAGGTTGCCTTGATTGGAAGCTCAATTTCACTATCTCTCCTCATATAGCCAAACGTTGTTAGATATTTTTGTATAACACAAGAGGTTTAATTTCACCCCTGTGTCTTAAAAGCTTTTGCTATTGTAACATTGTCACCTTGAATTTTGTTATACACTAAACATGCCTGATATTTATTCAAACTGCCTTAAATGGGATGGGGTAGCAGTCCACAGAATATGAATTCTTAAATAAGAATATCAATTATTAAATAAGCACTGACTGTATGTACATAAAATTTCTTTGGCTAAGCATATTTTGGAGATTCAAATGAAATTAAATATCAGCTTATGTATATTAGCATATAGATATTGTAGCCTACATATTTCCTTTGTGTTTGTGATTAAATTATTTTCATTCCTTTATCCAAACAGAGAATGTTTGAATGCAAGAGATCCATACTGTGGATGGCATCAGATTGACTTGGCTTGCACACCTTACCCAGCCGAGTTAGTATATACCCCTATCCATCTCATTTGAACTTTCTCTTCTGCTAGAATGATGGCATTTTCTCCCTTGTAGCTCTCAGCAAATGTATTTGATCAAGCAACAGAAGATCTTATGCCCTGGAATGAATCTAACAAAAAATTGGTGCGAGACGCATTATATTGTTGTTAAAACAGTGGGGCTTATGTAGTTCTCGTTCCATCTGCAACATGTCATAAAGATAGATATGATTTTGAAGTTGTAAATACCCATTGATTTACAGCTGAAGATATGAGATGATATCATAGGAGTAGGAGGATTTTGATGATGGATGATGTTAGTGCACTCCTGTCTTTTATTAGGATCAGGGAACACAAATCATGCAAACACAAGACATATCATAGCATATATCATCGCACGGATCAAATAGAATACATTATACCTCGCTGGGGAGATTAAACCATATATCATCCGATATCTTTACATGTCAGCGTTAATATAGCCCCCACATGCTGTTTGAAAACAATCTCAAAACAAGACCCACCCAGATATTCGGATTGGATTTGATTAAAACAGCTCAGTCCTAATTGTTTCAACCTTTGGAATAATCAGTGAATTTTGAAAAGGAACGTACATGTAGACATGTATTTTTCAATTTGCTATCATTTTCCAGAATGAATTATTATGAAATCCCAGGTAGCACATCCAAAACGCAGTGCTCAGTACATTACGTTTACAATGGACTTGCAAATTAGAATGGTATGCCATGGTATGGCAAAAAAAAGAAAATGATTTTGGAAGTTTGCAGAAAAGTCAGTCAGTAAAGCTTGATGATGAAAACATGTTGAAGAGAGGAAGTTGTTGATGTTAGACATATGGACTAAAGTGTCATACATGATCACGTGGGTTAACCTATACCAAAATGGTTCATTATTATCAATGGTTAAGACTCTGATAAGTAAGCATATGCTTTAAAGAATCTCTTGTATTTTTTGGGTAAATGGAGAAAGAGTTTTATCAATATCATTTTACATAATGTGGAAAAAATAGATGTTAAGTGTTCACTTTCTTAATTGAAACCATGTACGCTGTATCCAGACAATTCTTGAACAGAATGACAAAGTGTGGAAAGAGATGGACCGGATATATCATAATCCATACCGGATTAGAAGGGTGTGAACAATGGCATTCAGATAGCATTTGAAATGGCATGAGTGGGAAGTTCATAATCTCATTAAATGCTCTCTCTAATGTCACCTCAAGAACAATCTTGTTGTAATTAGATGCATCAGACATTGAATCAGTTTGTTACATCATAACTATATAAAGACCAATTTGCTAGTTCTGTTGAAGAAGTTATGAAACGTCATGTGTGAGGAATAGATCAGAAATAAGCTGTCAGGAATTGAAGAATTGTCTGCTCAAACGTTCCATGCATGTCTTTTATTGTTCCTTAAATCACAACAAAATTTTTTTGACAATCAATTTGATATTTTAAGTGTAATAGAACATATTTAGAACATTCAATGCATCATGATAGACAATTATCAGAATGGCATTCTTTTTTGTTCAGTGTAAATGGTAAGTTATAGTTTGATTAGCTGAAAATGTATTTGTCCCACTGATACATTTGATTCTTTTTTTTTGTCGTAAATATCTGTATATTATGTTTGAACAAGAATGACTAATCACCCCCTCTTTCGCATTTTACAAAACATTTAGAGACAAGAGTTCCCCAAACGTCACTGCCCTGTACACCCGCAAACAAACCATTCATTACTCTTCCACTTCTACTAATGGCTTTTAGACAGCCCACAACTTAGAGAGAATCATTATTCTTATAATACAAGGAGAGATATATCTTACAGAGTTTATCAAAACTTGCAGTGATTGCTGTAAAACTTTAGAAATGGCAACGACTATAAATTGATGTGCCAATAAATGTAAATAATTTATATAATTTTTTTCTTAAAGATTTTGCTCAAAGTTTGCTGTAAAATGCAAGTTAATGCTTGATCTGTAATAAGCATATTTTTTCATATGTAAAGCTTTGTTGAGTTTGATCATGAAGTTAATGAGGCATTGTGTTGATATAAACTAACCAAATTGTCTTTTGAATTTCAAAGGGTGTCAAACTCTGAAATCTGTACATATGCCTTCCTCACTCAAAACAGAGCATTCTGGAGCATATGAGTGATAGAAATTTATGTTGCAAAATCATTCAGAAACAATGAAATGTTAATGAAATACAAAGTAGAAACATCTTTTTTTACATCAGCGTGGTCCAAGAACAATGTTGAGAATCTGTGTTGTACATGAACTTGTCTTGACCCTACCCCAGAGATAAAATGTCGCCTGGAAAGTCAAGTTTTGATTAAGGTCTGTGAGGCAGTGTCCATTGGGAGTTTGGACGGCTAAGCCTAAAGGGCATTGGTTACATACAAGGGAATGAAGGCTCGCTAGTTGTCTAAATCTGCAGACCTTGATTGCTGTTAGCAATGTTTTTGTGGCATGTATTGCATTCCATATCAAAGAGCTTTACATCCTCATATTTTCAATAATGCAGCTCATATGATGCCATTTAATAGAAGTGTAAAAAAAATTGAAGAATCATTAGGATTTATTGAAGCGATGTTGACACAGAGGAAAATTCTATGATGTGCAGAATACCGTACATAAATGAACCTGGTATTTAGTGTTAATCTCATGAAAAAAGAAAAGAAAATTTAGAAACAAATTGATTTTTTTTTTAAATGAGAGAATATTTTAATGATTTCCAACATTATTCTCTAATTGGATAATATTTTTATATCCTTCTGCAGTCCTCTAGATCTGGAGTTCTGGCTTCAAGATATCAGTGGATGTCCCATCATGGATAATACAGGTAAGAAAACAAATTATCAGCAGCATTTTAGATTTAGATTCTTGTGAATTGTAGAATCAAGGAAATAATTTATGCAATCAACATGTTTTAAAGCACTTTGTGACACAACATGCTGCTCTTTATAGTATTATTTATCTAATTTAGCTTAATAGAAAGACTTTCAAAGCCAAATTTTTAAAAGCTATTCCAAATCAAGAGCACAGGTTCTTGATATAGGTTTAGGTTATATGGCTTGGATTACAGATAGATAAGAGGAACACAATTCTATGTATAATAGTTAATTTTTTTTATATCAGTGTAGTAAAATTATGTTGAAAAGATATTAATTTGTTTAGAATTATTTTCTTCAGGCATTATTCATATGAGAATATAGAAATTGCTCTCCAAACTAACCTTCATATAATGTACAAAATTTTGTTCTTGAAATTCCCTAGTTGACGGCAAGTTTGGTGAGTGGTCCAACTGGACCCAGTGCTCTGACCCACTCGGACAAGAAGCATGCATGTGTCGCTATAGAGACTGCGACTCACCAGCCCCAAAATGCGGAGGTACCACATGTATCGGGGAATACCAGCAAGTGATCAACTGCACAGGTAGACCGAGTGGCCATGGCGGGCCAGGCACGGCGCTTGATAATTACAGGCCAGGTACTTGAGTGCATGCAGTGCATTTTGTGATTTTTATTCTTTTAGGTGTTTGAATTTAGGGATTAGTTGGGTATTTAGTCATTTGAAGTATTCTAGTTAGAAGTGTGTTTTGGAAGTTATTCAGTTTCTCATATGTGTTTGAATGTAGGGATTGGGTAGTATATTAGTCATTTTAAGTATTCTAGTTAGAAGTGTGTTTTGGAAGTTATTCAGTTGCCCATTGGAATGGAGTGTTATTCAACAAGTGGATGGATTATGATGCTTATGAATTAAAATGATGAGTCCTTGATCTTAAAACATGAAAGAGTCCTTTAAGTTTTAAAGTTATCAGAACAAACTTATAAGCAAGAAAGCAAGCAAGCAAAAAAGCGTGAATGATGCACATATACATATATTAGCTATGAGATCTCGAGACTAAAACAGTTCTATATGACATCACATCTGTTATCTCTTTTTCTGCTCTGTGAACGCATAGGGACATGCCATGGCTAGGTGTTATGGGCTATGTAAGAACTGGATATTGTTATTATTACAAAATCCTTTCCAATGAATGATATTCTGACTACAAATATATTCAAACTTCTCAGAATATTTCCTTTCAAGTTTTATTCTCCTTTGATAATATGTCCACATCTACTGAAGAAAGCTATATTCCCAACAGAAAAAAAAGATGTCATGTTAGAGTCATTCTAGTTGTCATAATGATTTATTTTAAGAATATTGAAAATAACCTTTTCAGATAATGATTTTAACAAAAGTAACACTACCTTTGGTATTGGGTGCAGAAATAAATTCATATTTAATCGAGTTTAATGGTGTACTGTGATCTAAAGGGAAAATTGATTCTGACAGCACATTTTCACACACATTAATTTTTACCTTGAATTATTGTCCTTAAATTATATATATTGTTTTATTTTCCAAGAATGTCATGGGACTAAATCATCACTAAGTGAGAATAGTGTAAATGTATCTGTAATGTCATGCATGAATACAGCATATTTACATATCTTCAAATAGAATGAACAAAATTATTTCAGTTGTATCTTTCATTTTATAATTTACATTGAATATATTATTTTCATTTTCATTAAGTATAAATCTGCATTGAGCATGGCCTGCAGACAAGTTTCATAATTGATTTGATAAAAGAAACAAAGGGCAAATACTATGTCTGCATGATGGGAAATCTTTTGCAACAGATATATTTTTTCATGGTATTACTAGGAATGTAACTCTTTTATTTAATATTTTGCTCATATTATTTTGCATGGATCATCTGCAATATGTATCATGGTATCGTGTCTCTTGAAATTTATGAAATGTGAAAATCTTTTACGTCTGTCATCATATTTTCATATCATTTTAAGTGTGGATCGTCCGTAAATGTGCAAATACTATTCAATCATAGAAGTTTGGAAATTTGTGCCATGACTTACATGGAGTAGCTATTCTGTATTCATTATATCGATCATTCCATTATAAAATACTTTAATTACACAGATCTGTCTGAAGATCAGTTTATCGAATGTAGATTAAACTGCCATATAAATCTTGAAACAGAATGAGACAAAATAAGTTTAGGTTCATAAGTAGGTATAGCATTCTTTAATCCCACCCAAAAGGAATCACTTGTATCCATTCTGATTCCTTAATTTCAAAATATTTTCACAACTTGACATATTGGGTAAAGTTTCCAATAATTGGCTTCTCACCAAGTTACTTCTTTAACAATTGTAGCTTTCCGTATATGAGAGAGCTCAATAATCCATAAAGTTTTTCTTTTTGCCAACATAGTGAACAATGCATAAACTTCGGTTGAATATATATCTTCATCATCCTGTTGAAAACTTGTGGTATTACAACCTCTGAAGTGGCCAATATTTCAACCTTGGATGGTATTCTAATATTTATTTACCCATTTGTGTAGGTTTCTGGGGTGAATGGAGTCTTTGGACCGAGTGCTCTGCTCCTTGCAATGGAGGCATCCAATCTCGTGTGAGAGACTGCGTCAACGGCCAGGCCTGCGTGGGTGATTCCACTCAAACACGGGAGTGTAACAAGCATGCCTGCTCAGGTTAGTCCGTCACATATTATTCATGGATACAGGAAGAGTATTATAAAGTTTTTGATAAGAAAGAAGACATGAACTCTGCATGCATTAAGTGTGAGCCATATGCTGAAAAAGATCCTGAAAAATGTTCTGTTTTCTATGTATTTTGTTTGTATTTCTCACTTCCATGGATTTTTGTGCGAAAAGATCATTGATAGATCTGAATGCAGTGGTGTTTTGCCAAGTTATGAAAGACTAGGAATGAATTTAAGAAAAACTGGCATCTGTTCTTGTCTGAATGATCGTGAATCTTTATATGTCAATAATATATTCCCGTCCTTCATTATTAACTATACGAACACCATGGTGAAACACCACCCAGTTCCATAAGACTCCAATGGAAGTGCACCTTTATTCTTAGTGTTTTTTTTTTTTAATCATCCCTATATTTCTTGTTTCTTTAGATAATTAAGTGACCTTCTTCATATTTCTGTACATAGCAAATGTAAGTTTGGCTAAATTTAATTTTCCCATTCCTCTCTTCATACAGAGGTGCGTAGACCAACAGAATGGACCCCTTGGTTGGTTCACAACGTGTCTGAAGATGGTCTCCTCATGCAACGCTTCAAGTATATCTGCAGAGCTAAGGTTCCAGCAAGAGACATGGTATCTGTCGGCAGAATGAAGGGACAATTCAAATTTTGTCCTTTTAGCAGTAACAACAAGAGGTGTTGGGGTGACAGTGGTAAGTCTAGCACACTGTCTAATGATATGGAGAGATGATAAACAGAAGGTTGTATCTTCAAAATGATAATTTTAAGAAAATTGAAGTTGATTGATTGATATCTACTAAATTCATAACTCAATATTGTAAGCATATCAATAAATACACTAAACTCTGCCTATTAAAGTCGAACTTCTCTAAGTTGAATATTCACCGAAGTTGAAATCATTTATAGAACAAATTGTACAAAAACCTATAAAATTCATAACTTCTAGGTTGAATTTGTCCTTAGCTGAATATATTTTTGTGATTCTAAGAGATTATACTCGGGCAGAGTTACCTGTACTTGTGGTTTTACCAATGGTCCCACAATCTGCATACAAACATAGAACCATGGCATGAGTATTCCATATTAATGTCACTGTTTCTTGTTGTGTCCATGCAGTGGTTTCATGTTTGTATGAAGGTTTATAAAGCCATTGACAAATGAAATTTAAAAAATAAAGAATAGTTTTGAAAACAAAAATTGCCAAAATGTGAGATATGTACTTCTGTTTATCAGCTCTTACAACCGGGTAGTCTGGGTTTGCCAAAAGCAAATTTCTTTTACTTTCTTTCAGATTGGAAGCAATTTTCAGTTGTTTTTTATCTAACACCCATTGACCGTTGCTTTTATTTGGAATTTCTACAGGGCTTGATATTGCATGGTTGAAGATATGATTTTGTTCTATGCTATGAATTTCTATTTTCCCTTACAAATCTAGATTTCTCATGTGATAAGAAACTCTACTTTTTATCAAATATTATGTCGATTAAAAAGGATATTCATAACAGTACAGATTATTTCAACAAAATGTTTGAATAGTTATACAGGATGCTGCTGTCCCATATGTAATATATTGATTTTTCTAAAATATCACTCAGAATATCCCCTTATTTTAGATATTTTGACATGAGGTTGAGTCTTTATATCAGACTTGTATGTTACAAATATATATGTAATGTCTTTGAAGAAATTTGAGGACTTTGATAATTTATCAAAATTAAAGATATGAATTGAAGGAATTAAATCAGCATTAAACATTTGTTCATGCTGGGTCATTACATAAATAGATTGGGTCCTGTTTATGCAGATCCTTCTTATCTCTCATTCCTCTCTTAAACCCAATATTTTAGTTTAGAGGAGAAATTTCTCTGTTTATGTCTCTTGATAAAATTTATTCTGTGATTTTACATAAGAAATGCATAATGGTGGACATAATTTATGGAATGGCCCTGAATGATATATTTTTTCTGGAAAGCAGGGAAAGGAGACAATGAAATATAATGGATTTAAATCTTGTTTCTGTATTTGAAATGAGGGGAAATATAACAGTAGATGAACTTTCTTACCCTAAGCAGTCATCATGTATTACAAAGGGATGTCTTTGTTGGTGTACATCATGTTCCCATAACTTGCAAACTATCTTGACATGCTTAACAATTCCCTCTTACAACATTTTGTTTTATTTCTATCAGCAAGATGTAATTCCTTCTAAGATTAAAAGTAAAAATGCTTAACAAAGCCATAATTTCAATACTTAAAAAATATATTGATCATGGTAAATGTATTGTAATGAAATATTTTGCCAAACAATCTTAATTCAAAAGTAAGGTATTGAAATAGACTATGGATTGAATTAACATTAAGTTATTTTGTTTCAAATTGGATGCAAGTATTATTTTCTTCTTCCAAAGTTGCTATATTATTTAAGAATTGCATGAGGTATTTGACACTTTGTTTCAAAATTGGCTGCACTAATTGGATGAAATTCATCAAAAAAAAATAAAGGAAATCCAATGAGGCATACAAATCTAATTGCTTCAAATGCCTAATCATAAGATGGATAATATTATTTAAGATAACAATAATAACTATTCATCAAAATGAATAAAAAACAAATAATGCAAAAAGTTAGCAATTGATAAAGATGTCTTCCAAATCTAAGGAAGTAGGGCATTTATGAACTAAACAACCTAACTCCATTGACCATCAGCTCAACAGGATCCCTTTTTTAATCAATATAAAATGATATAAACATCTTCTTTAAAAAAAATCAATCAAAAGAAAAACTGGTTCCAGGCTTTTCATTTGAACTAATCCCTCTTTCTGTCAATCTCTCTTTCTTTTCTAATCCTTCCTTCCTTTCATCAGAGAGCTTTGGTGGGTGGACCATGTGGTCTCCATGGTTACCATGCAGCTCCTCCTGCGGCCAGGGTGTTCAGGTCAGACACCGTAACTGCTTCCCCGATAACGCAGAATGTAACGGGCAGTACTACGAAAAACGAGACTGTTTGACTTATGTCCCCTGCCCAGGTAAATGAACCGCGATGCTCCGACGCTCGCTTCTGTGACAATCGCTGTAGTATCCCACTGCTGCCATCAGTGTAACATTACAGTTCTGCAACCACATTTTACCAAATTCTTCAATGCTACGTGAAAGCGCATCAACATTATGACGCATCAAAAAGCCATAAATTTGGATGCATACATGGGGCAACAAAAACTTCAAAACAGAGAGACGTTCAGTGGGAGATCTATTGTCCAAGGATAATTATCTACCATTATACCAAGACAATAAGTCTCTATTTTATGTGACAGCTGATGCTGAATATTCGAGTGATTGAAAGAGGCAACTTGCTTATAACAATCAATTTTTTTTTTACAGAATGTGTTTATTTTCTTTGAAGTTCATTTTGATTTGGCATGGGATATTCAATTCTCAAAGTTGGAAATGTTATGTTTTTCTTAATTGCAGAACGATTGTCACAGAAGTGTTTGTTGAACAACACATTATACTAATGGTTTTGATCTGATCAATTCACTGTGCATGATTTACGTTGCTTTTGCTTCTCTCATTCTTAGCTTTGCCGATTATCTAACCAGTTATTTTTTGTGTGATGCTCAAATTTGGAAAGTCATGCTGATGATAATTTCTTAACAAAAGGCTGATATTTTCTCATCTGTTTTTATCCTCTTTTCCCCCTTCTTTTATCAAAAGAGGAAAATAATATTTATGAAATGAAGTGTGAAAGTTTACAATGACCTTATCATTTTAAGTCTCTAACCTTTTAGGATTACAAAGTATATTCTTTTTTGGAATTTATGTATATTTGTATCGAGCAAACATATTACTTACCTAACAAAAAATCAAGATGTTACAAAAACTGGCTAAAGAGCAAAGATTTAGTTGTGCTACAGGGATAAAAGCCATAAAAATGTGGCTGAATTTGTCGATGCTTTAATTCAATGTTGTTTCTATAAGATAACATGCTCTATAATGTATGCAACTAAGTCATTGGCTTGCATACTTTAATCCCTACATTGAAACAAAATAGGAATTGATGATTTGATTTTTGTCAAACAGTGAATGGAGGTTGGGCATGTTGGGGTGAATGGAATGAATGTTCAGCAAGCTGTGGTAAAGGTGTCAAGCAACGTTACCGTGAATGTGTCAACCCAGTACCACTCCATGATGGAACAGACTGCCAGGGAACCAACGTGGAGGAAATAGCTTGTGATGGAGTCGACTGCCCCAAACCAGATATATTTGAATGTAAGTGTTCCTTTTTGTATGTTTACACATTTTTAGATTCAGTACAAAAACATCTGAAATGGTATATATCTATATGAAGAAATTTCTGTCTAAAAGTTTGTCTTTGGCTTGGTCTGAAACTGTAGGTATACTGGAAACTTGGTATGAAGAGATTTGATATATCAATATTCCTGATGTAAAGAGGTAAAAGTTTGATCCCACCCATTCATCATTTATTGGTTTTAACCCTGATAAACAAGGATTTTTTTTTTATGGTCGTAAGTACTTCGTTATACTGAATTTCCACTGTATTTTTTATTTTGGGCAATCCAGTTAACTAGATTTTTTAATGTAAATGGCAAAACAGGGAACAAAAATTAATGAGGTATTACTGGTTAGGCTCAAGAATCAAATTTGTTAATGTAACACATAACGGCAAAGCTTTTAAGAAAAATTGATATCTGAGTTTCAGAAAGATTCAGTAGATAGTAACCAATCTTTTTTCCTCTCTCCATTAGTGCCCAACTGGCCCGGTATATCAGTGCGTACTGGTCAACGTGACCCACTAGGGTCAGCAAGCATGGCGAATGTAGATACCAACCTCGGCTGGAAGGAGTGGAGCAAATGGACATCATGTAGTCACAAGGGACGTCGTCATAGGAGCAGAAAGTGTGAGAGTGCCACGCCCATGTACAAGCAATGTATGGGATGCGTCAAAGAGATCGACTGGTGTTATGAGAATGGTGAGCATTTCTTTATCTACTGCCTCCCTCCTCTTTATCTACTGCCTCCCTCCTCTTTTTCAAGTTTGATATATTCTGTGCTTTATCAAACTACAGTCAAACCTCGTTATAAAGAGCACTGATATAACGAGCTCTCGTTATAACAAGGTAATTTTCCTGGTCCAATCTCTTTGTATTTTATTGTATTTTGACCCTGATATAATAAGGTTTCAATATAAAGAGGTAATTCCTCTTGTCCCAACGACCTCGTTATAACGAGGTAAGACTGCATTTGTTGCTTTTATTATGATGTGTAATATCCAGAATATGACTTGCATCATAACAAGTTTCTGAGAAAATTCTTTATGTCAAAATTTTGACAAAAAACAATTTTGACAAAAAACAATTTGAGCTGCCTTGATTTTGTCAACAATAACTTATTTTGTATAAGCTTCCACTGTAGGCCTGTAGGTATTTACCACAAGCTTTGAATACATCCTCTACATGCACTTCTTCATCACAGGATTTTATTTATCAAAATCGTTCTCAAATGCTAATGTTTTCTTTGTTATTTTCTATCCTAACAGAGGACACTCCAGCATCACCATTCCAAGCCCCAGCAGTGCAGAGACTCCAGGCAGCCCCTGCCTCCTGCACTAACCAAGGAGAGTCAATGGAGCCACTTTACTTCTGCATTGTAGCTCTGGTTGCGGCCGTCGCTGGCTCCATCATGTCACTCTCTGTCTACATCTCATGGCAGAAGAACAACAAGAGACGGATCCAAGCTCAGCTTGATTACGATGACGAGGAAGACGATTTCGGTGACATGGCGCAGTATTCCGATTCAGAGTACTCCTACGACGGCAGCGAATCTTCACCAACGCATATCACGTCAAATCCCACAGAACTGGAAAATGAAAGATGAACTTGAAGAAATGACTCAGATTTTTTGTATTGAGATGGAGTGTTTGATGAGAGATTGGCAGACTCTTTTTTTCTTTAAAATCTTGTGCTGCAACTCAAGATGTTGTCCTTGTTTCTCGGGGGAAAACAAATTCAGCCTAAAGACACAGTATGTGATGGTGATAGTCTTGCACCTTATTTATATATACATATATATTCTATTTTTCCCTTGTGAAATTCAGCTGTAACCATGTGATGTGTAATTGTCCTATTTATGAGTGTCAGCCGTTGACTACGAGTAAGCTTCAATTGTGAAATGGACACAGTTTTAATTCTCTTTTTGCTTATTGCTACGGATTGCCGAGGACGAAGAGGAAAGTGTTCCAGGAGTGAAAGGACCAGTGGAAATCATCTATGCAAATTAAGAAGGACACAAAATGGAATGACGAAGACTTGGATTTCAAGTATGAATGATTCTCGTGAAAGGAACAAAATTTGCATCCCTTTTGCAAAACATTTCATTAAAGATTGTATATGTAAGGGTTATTTCATCAGACATATTTTTGGTTTTAAAATCTGTAATTATTTGTAGATTAATTTCCTATATTTTAAAATTCAGCTAGTGGCAGTATTTATGAAAACAAGCAATAAGCACAGTGGTTATACATTGTTGTTGTTTTTTTTTTTCTTCTTCTTTTCTTTGCTGTTATATATCGATGTATCAAAATCATAATAGAACTAGATCAATGAATATTACATGAACATTTCAATCAGAACAATTTTAAGCTTTGTATTCATTGTGGTATGCTTCTCTTGTTGTTAACTCATGATATTGTTATAATTGCCATAAATCTAATCAAAAGTGATGTGGTGTTTGTATAAATATTGTACCTAAAGTTTATTTATATTAAGCAATATCCTTCTCCTTTATATCCTGGTATTGCATTTACCCCATGTCACCATAAAGTACAATCATTTGGTTGAGAAAACAGATTCTTTTAAATACATTTACTGTATGTATCATTTATCCTTGATCACTTCCTCCAGTTTTCAGGATATTTTGCTTTTGGAAAAAAGTAAGGAGTGGTGGACACATATGCCAATGCTTTACATAAGGAATACTTTTCCGAATTATTTTACGAATAAGAAACGGTCCATTCCTCGTGCATTTTGGATTATATTTTTTGGAAAAAAATAAGGAATGGTGGACACATATGCCAATGCTTTACATAAGAAATGCTTTTCCGAATTATTTTACTCATGCATTTTGGATTATATGTTAACAGAGTGTTCTCAACTGGTGTTGTTTGAAAAGAATACACCATGCATGTCCATATATAAACAATACAATATGTCAATCAGTGTTTATTCATGTTGGGATAAGGCAAGAATTATTCAATTATGATTTGTTAGGTATTCAAAAATTAAATACTCTGCAACCACAGAAAAAAAAACAAGACAAACTCCCGTACATAAAATATTCTAAAATGAAAGCTACACTGTATTAAAGTATTGTTGTATTCTCTTTTGCAACCACTGCCATGTTGAGACCGACACTAGTATTTTAGAATATAATTTGATCACTATTTTCATGTAATAACAGTATTGTTTAAATTCTGTTTCAATTAATATCGCTAAAATTAAACAATGTTATTGATTCATATGACAAGTCAATCTTTATATGGTTGTTATCTGTTCCATTTGAGAAGAAAATGAAATAATTATGTGTAATTTGTATCAAACTTTGTGTACAGACTCAGACAGCTATATATGGTATTTATATTGTAATATATATTGTAATGATGAATTGTATAGGTTGCCTTGCACATATCTTTGTACTAGGATGTTTATTATGAATGGGTTAAACCTCATTGTCAGTCATCATGAAAGAAATTGTCATTTTGTATTTGTATATAATTACATGACACAAATATTGTGTTGCAAAGTCACTTTTGATCAAAAGTATCAATTTTAAAAATTTGTGGTTTTTAATGAAAGGTACTCTATCCAAACAATTATGCTTATAAGATGTTATGCCCTTCTTTTAAATTTATTTTACAATTCAGTTTATTTTTCTCACTACTATTTAATATTTATCTTTGTACTTTGAACAGGATTGATAAATGCCACTAAAACAAGAAATATGTTCATTTGTATGCAAGCAGAGCAAAAACTACTATGGATCATTTAACTGAATACATCGCTTGAAAAAATTAGGGATCATTTCTCTCTAGATTCACTTTTCAGGATGTGTACTGATACAGGAGTCAAAATGTAACAACTGAAATTAATTACATCATGTTTGCTAACATGCTAGAAAGTTACATTTGTGGCATTTCCAGAAATATAACAACCGTGCATAAAACTTTATACTCACTTTTGGTAGTGGTCCCTAATTTTTTTGTAGCGTACTTTTCAGCGGGAGGTTGCATCTAGTTAAATTTATTTGTGATTATTATTAAAGTATTGCTTTTCATCACACTTCCTTAAACACTTACATTATTGGTTATTTGTTCTTAATTGCCCTGTATTCAAAATAATTACTTATGCAAATGCAAAAATGTCTGTTCTTGTGTACCAGTATTTTACCTCTTTAGTCAATAAAACGTGATATGCTCTTTTACTTATCTTCGTGAACATTGCTCTTGTTTTGCACCATGGAGTCAAATTAACGCTACAGATGTCCATGAACGCTGTTTCCCATTACAATCCAATACCATTGATGCAATTAAATAATAATCCATCCCAAAGTATAATTTTAACAACTCATTATGACTTGTGTCTCTATATAAATGCAGTTAATAGTTCTTGCACGACACCATTTGTACTGGGCATGGCACAATTTTAATGGATGTTGTTTACTGACATGCATCCCTTTGAAGCTCACTCATGGGGGTGTTGCTCAAAATCAAATGCAAATCATCTGCAACTTGGCAAATTGTAACGCGCATTTTCATTCACGCATGGTATGCGCACTTAAAAAGACACGCATGAAACAATGATTTTGATAAGAACGTTCCTATCAACTGCAATTTGCAACTTTTGAACACCCCTTAGACAACATACCTATGTGGATACATAGGGTCTTTAAAAGGAGGTTTGGTTGCCCTTAACCAACCAATCCTCTGAAATTCCATGCATTTAAATCGATAACAACATTTTTTCATGGCATTCTTAGGCAACCAAACCATATATTTCGGCCTATCCGAACATATTAAATAATTTTGCTTTTTGTTCAAATATTCTCCTACAGACACATACAAAAGGAACCAAATGATTATTCTATCTACTTAACATTTAATTGGAATCACATTGGTCTTGCAACAATTATTGTTCAAGAGTACAAACAATTCAAAATATTGAATGACATGAAAATAACTTCCTTTAATACAAAAGCTCTTTGAAACTCTGGACTACTTAATCCTTATGAACATTCAAACAATTAACAATATTCCTATACCTTTTTCGTAAAGCTGTTTGTGGAGTTACACAGAACTCAACGAATGACTGGTCATTGAGTGCAGAAAAGGGTCACCAGTCATGCGTAGAATCATGCTTACCTCTACAAACAGCCTTATGAAACAAGCCCCAGATCCCTTTAATATCCATGATTAAAACTATTGTTAAAATTTTACAATTTCGTCAAAGGTAAAGCATCCAAATACAGATATGTTCTCTCTCTATTTCAAACAATTGTTACTGAGTGCTCAATTGTGGCAACATTACAGCAATGCATCCTCTTTTCATGCATATCTAGAAACCGATTTAAAACATTACTTAATCAAAAATGAAAATTGATATTTCTTACTCTTTGTTTGAACACATGATACATTGAAAGGATCATCACAATATCCTCACTTTTCAATATATACAAATGTTAAGGTAAATATAAGTAAGACAAAATTTGACAAACAGAGAATGATTTAAATTTAAAAAAATAAAAACTCCAATTTCAAAACACAATGCAATATGAACTTGCAATTTTTTTTCACTTACGATGGATCCGTGGATTAACATAGCATCTAAATCTAGGGACATGCAATGGCTATGTGTTATGCGCTATAAAAGAACTGAATATTATTATTATTATTATTATCTAATCTCAGTCTCGAATCACTTGCGCATTCTTCTCGATAACAAATATTTAACAGAAAAGTGTAAAAAATATTCTAAAAATGCAAGATGAGAGTTCAGCATACAGAATGGAAAAAAAAGCAAAGGAGCTGTAAATTCAGAGAAACATGAATAAGGGGGGTCAATTCTAGGTCTGGTTTACTATTTTTTTCCCAGAAACTCAAACATTCGCTGTCTCTTTATTGGCTATACATGGAGTACATAGGAAATATATACACATGGACCTGGGCTTGTACTCTGAAAATGCACTCACATTTCAAAGTAGTAGTCATGGTGCATCATGAACACAATAAAAACAAGTTTAGAAATAATTTGGAAACACATCAAATCTATCCATCAAACCTGACCAATTAATTATTTACAAACATCAATTTTATCTTTTAAACTTCCAGACCTTAAATATTTTAATGAGATTTAAAATAAATTGTCGTCAAATTTTGATAAAAATATTGTACAACGCATTTAGCCTCTTTCTATTTTTCTGGTTTCCTTGTAAGAATTCCATAAGTTGTAGTCGTAAAATGAAAAGAATCCTTTAATAAATGTTAAAAGACTCGGTGACAAACGATTCTAATATTCACTATATTAAAATTAGAATACTTGTATCATAGAAATAAATGTATATTTCTGGCAAAAAATACCTAAAGGAAGAGATAACATACACTTTTGTTTAACCTCAAGAAAGATTACTTTGTTACCATATTCTAACGTTTGCGGGAGCGGGTCCTCCTTCCAGTGGTTCTAGGGCTCAACTTCTCCGCCTCTGCCCCTTCATTCTCAACTTCCTGCACTTCTCCTTCTCCAACTGCTCCATCTCCTCCGTCCTTCTCTCCTTCATCTTTCTCTCCTTCATCTTTCTCTCCTACATCTTCCTCTCCTAGGTCTTTCCCTTTTCCTTCAACATCTTTCTGTTCTCCTCCTTCATTTTCCTCTTCTACAGTTTTCTCTCCAACTTCCTCTCCACTTACTCCTACAACTTCCTTTGCTTCTTCTTTTATCCCACTTTCATTCCCTTCTCCCTCATCATCTTTCCCTTCTCCCTCTCCTTCCACTTCTCCCTCTATTTCTCCATGTCCCTCTCCTTTTCCTCCGTCTACTTCTTGTCCCTCTCCTTTCCCCTCTACTTCTCCTTCCCCTCCCTCTTCTTTCCCCTCTCCATCTCCTTCTACTGGAGTAGATTCAGTCACCTCCATTATTTCCTCTTCCTCTTCTCCCTTCTCCTCATCGACTATCTGTTCTACGTACTCCTCCTCCTCCAAGGTATCGTCGTCTGCTTCAGTATCTTCCATCAGATCTGGTTCCTCCTCCTCCTGCTTCTCCTTCACTGCTTCTTCTTTAGGAGTCTCCTCTTGGGATGGCTCTACAGCAAAAAAAAAAAATATAACAAAAATACATAATTTTTCAACAGGGTTTTCCACGGTAAGAGAAGGTGTGGGATGTTCTTCATGAGTATGAACAGCAAAGAGATTGGGAAGGATTGAATGCTAACTCTGCCC
>BQKZ01000161.1:30919-49860 GCA_036244855.1 Temnopleurus reevesii | reverse complement strand
GGGGGGGGGGAGTACAGCAACTTCCGAACAATTAAGGAAACAGAATCCAATGAACAAAGCAAGTAATGGAATCCATGTTTTTTATCTGATGTCACTGGATACACCTTTCTCAGTCACATTGCACATAGCGCTAATATCTATGTCAATTTCAAATTCTCTATTACTACCTATTCATAAACCAATCGCAGAAACACCCACCTTGTGAAAGTCAGTTGATCTTCCAACATATTGATCTTCATACATATTGTTTGTATCCCTTTAAAGGTATCTCCATAATAACCTGTATCTTACAACTCATAACTGTAGCTAACCTGCATTTTTGCTGGAACTAGCATCCATAAATTTTTCTATTTTCTAATACTACCAATTCATCACTCTAAAACTAATCTGCATTGTACATGGTACAAGTGTCAATGATATATTCCCTGTCACTCTAACTAACCTACATAACCTGTTGTGCTAGTATCCTTGGTTTTGAATACCTAGTTACAACAGATTCATAATTCTAACTAACCTGCATTTTCCTTAGTAAAAGGTATCCATGTTTAATTCCCTAATACTATTGATTCACCAGTCTAACTAACCCGAGTTTTACATTCCCTGTTACTAACCTATCCTGACTCTAACTAACCTTCCTTGTCTTTAATACCCTGTTGAATTGAATTAAATTGGATTGACTTTATTAATAGCAGCAACAGCAATAAAATATGTGTGTACGAGAGAAATTAATAATACTGAATTGCATATAAACATTTTTTACACATAGGCCTACAGGTATGAAAAACTAGGTAGATGCAGAGAAGAGAAAGAACAATTCCCTAATTTTTACTTTAAAAATGTATATGTATATATATTTCAGAAAAAGTAAAGTAAAATAGGAGAGTGAGGTCGAACAGATGAAAAGGTTGCCTCTTCTTGCGACTGAAAATATTTGCTATCACTGCCATTTTCTGACAAACAAAATTCAAAGATTTTTATCGTATTTCCCAATATGTGATATTTTCGAACAAACTCTCTTCATTTGAAGAGGAAACCAATTTTCTTCCTGATGGACTTGTCTATTTCCAAAGCAGTATCTTTCCATGAAAGGTGGCAAATCAATTTCAATTCCTCCTTTAATGTTATCTGATTCAGACATTTTCACAGAATAATTCTTCTGTTCTTTATCATTTTCATACAATCATTCAATTAAACCCCTGACTTTCAGCGATAAAATAATTTGCTTTGACCAATTCATCACTCTAACGTACATATGTTGCTAATGGTAACAGTATACATGTTTCTAGCAAATTCTTTTTACTACCATTTTTTCATTCTCACTAACCTGGCACATCATTGGCGTCCATAGATTCCTCATCTGTGGTCTTTCCTTCAGCACCCTTTGCTTCATCAAAAGCCATCTTTTCCTCTACGGCTTTCTTTTCTGCCGCAGCCTTCTCTTCAGCAGCCTTCTTCTCTGCTGCCATCTTTTTCTCCGCTGCCTTCTTTTCCTCGGCAGCTCTCTTCTCCTCAGCTGCCTTCGCTTCCTCAGCAGCTTTCTCTTCCTCACGTTTGCGCTGTGCTAGGGCTAGAGCTTCTTCCTTTTCCTACATGAGGGAAAAAGACCTAAAAAAAATGCTTTTTAAACTAGGGTCTGTAAATCTAACATGTTGTGACTTTTAAAAAATGGCAAAATGCAAAGTCCATTCATTCAAAGATATAGATGATTTCAGATGTAAGACTTCATTTAGAAATCAATCTGATTGTAGATTGCAACTATAAGATAAATATCACTATAAAATCTTGTAACAAAAAGTTTAAAAACATATGAATTTTGACAGTCATCCATGAATGTGGTATGCAAAAAAAATAGTCTGACACACTACTTTGCATTGAGTACCGTTAAGAATTCGCTAAAATAAACTTTTTTACAAATTTCCTAATTTGATAAACTTCCTTGATTGGCTGGGAACCCTGTTTGCAAAAATTAAGCAGAACAATATTTTGTAGACAATTTTCTAGTCTTGATGCTTATGTAATTTGTCTATGCAGACAAAGGAGAAAAAACGATTACAAACAATATTAACATACCTTGTCCTTTTTAATTACAAATACAAGAGGACAACTGAACTATACATATGGTAATGCATGAAAGCACAATTCAAAATCATACACAGTTGGAATTATCCTACTTCATAGGAATAATCCAATACAACCTTAGAATACTTAGTGCCATACCTTGACTGCTTGGTAGTGAACCTCGGTTCTACAGTGGGTCACCCAGGCGCTGGTTTCATTGGTGTAGAAGCGACGGCACAGCGTACAGAAGTATCCAGTGACTGGCAACACATATTTGACACCTAGTGATACAACGTATTAGATACAGAAATATAAGCACACGCTCAAATACCGTCCAACCTCATTATTAAGAGCACTGGTATAACAAACTCTATGACAAGATGATTTATGGTTTCCTAACTTTTCATAGTCTATTGTAGTTTAGCCCTGAGATAACAAGGTTTCAGCATATAGAAGTAATGTATCAGATCCCAAGGACCTTATTTACAACATGAACTGTATGGGGCATGCTGCATCTCTATTATAGCAGGCTGGTTTTCTAGTTATTGCTTTGAAGCTATGAACAGATTTTCAGCAGCCCTTCCACTTATTCTGATTGCCAAAATAGGAATAGGGTTGATCCAATTCAGGACTATGAAACCACTTTCTTCTCTCCAAATTTATTATAGTCGACATCAAGTTGGGAGCCAAGTGATTCATGATGTATGCGAAACTGCAAAGACGTCAACACATAACTTTCGTCTCAAACAAGAAATATAATTTCTTTCATAAGAAGATCACATGGCTTTATGGAAGAACTTGTGTAAATTTCAATGAACAAGTTGCAAACTAGCAATTAAATGGTTCCTTTGAAAGGATGGCGGACCAGGGAATATCAAGGATCATCTGTCAATTTGAAGACATGATCTTCCCTGGTACATAATGATACTTAAATCGAGGTCTGATGTTAACATATTCACAATCAAAGGGTTTCTTAATGGTTTGGAAACATGGTGACGACTCTGGACTACCAAGTTACCTGGAGGATATGATTTTGGCAGAGATCGGATTTGTTGCCACCGATTCAAATTGGTCGACAACATGGGGAGAGCGTTTCAAAAAATTCCCATCCATATTGAGCACTCGTTCTCCAACAGTAACAAAAGAAACGGTCAGAGAGGGTCTTTTTCATCTGATCAAAATCAGGGAGTTCATCAGATTGGTCCACGCTGACCTATATAATGAAACATCCTCATGAGATGTTGCATTGTCTCATAGACACTGTTCAAATAATTTTAAGAGACCCCAGACGAAATGCAAGAAACATCTACTTTTAAATTGGTAATATTGCTCATCACCTTTGCAAGAATGTCAAGAGACAACTTCCAAGTGAAAGCGCAAACCAGTTTTGGATTTCCAGAGTCAGAACAACTGTAGTAGCAGTTTAGTTGCTGCCCTCACACTGTTATCACCATTAGCATGATTACCCCCTGGAGTATCAATTTGAATAGGACTGACTGATAAATCAGTGTATTAAAGAACATTATATTTTATATGGGAGATAGAGTTAATAATCACTTCATTGTTCAGCACATGTTCCTAATAACAATAAGGGTGGCCACTTCAGGTTTTACAACCTGTTCTTCCAGTGGGCCCTGCTTTACATACTATTTTTTTGTAAAATCTTCTACAGAATCGGGTTTTCATTCTCATAAAGCTACGGTCATAATTCATGATGGCATTCTTTTCATCTAGACCCCAAATTGGTATCCATTAGGAGAGGCTGGTGTTAAATGTCAATACCACCATCGACAATGGGCGATATCAAACAATTCACATGTATCTCATGATATCGTCGATATAGATCTGTTGCCGCCAGGGAGATGACTTCCAGTTTTGGAAACTATGCAGTGTGACATTGAAGGCCATGTTAATTCGTGATTGCAGGTAAATGCGTAATTGTGAACGCCTCATTCACTCACACACTTTAAGAACGGTTGCAGCGCATACATTAGCCCAATGGCTGGGATCAGGCGAGAGTTCGGACCAGATTCGGATTTGTAATTCTTTCCGAGTCGTAGCCTCTAAGAAGTCTTTCTTATCATTTATCTAACAACAAATCGTAACTGCAATATACGTGGAAGCATTGTAAAAGCAAAACCGTGGTCTACTCCTTGAGACTAGCCACTCGTTGCCTTCATCCTGTTGCAGGCAGCTTGGCGCATATTATGTAACATATAATCTCGACTGAGGGAGATATCTGCCTGGTAATTACTTTAGCAGACCAAGGAATTTAGAAACAGGCCCGGCTGCCTCTGAAAGCTCTTGCGGCAATGTGTTTGAGTGATGTATGAGGGTCTTCACTCGAACAGTGGTAAGTGGGAACATTGGCACCGACTTAAATTGCGTGCAATAGTCCTATCAAGATCTCAATGGGATGTGCTAAAATTTATCGGAGAAGCATATCACTGCAACATACCCCTGATAATGTGATCGGCAATTAAATCCTAAACCACTTTTCGTTGATCCGAAGCCTTGCCTGAATCGCCCTAATTTCTACAGTTTAATCATTATCAGAGGTACACATCACAGAAACATCCCCTGGTGAAATAATATTTATTCTTAGGTCTATAATGAGGCAAAAATGAACACACATGCATAGATGTCTGTAACCAGAAGTAGTCTCCCCAGCTCAGATGAGTTGTTTGAGATGGAAACTGTAAAACACCTCCAGCAGTTATACAATTGCATTTACAGTAAGGGCCAAAAGCATCAAGTGCATATTAGAGGGGGTGGTGACAAGGACCATACAGACGCACCAATTATGAATAAGCACTAAACACACAATAAAAGCACAGTTGTCCTAGCAACTGTTGATGTCCACATCTCTGTCAGTATATTCCATGGAAAATTAGCTGTACGCAGTCACCAGTAGCAGCTGCCAGTTTATTGAACCCAATATTACTAGAAAGTTCAACGGGACAAAGCATTATTATGTTTCAACCTGGCTCAATGTTACAAGCAACCATACAATGCTTTGTATCAGTGGTGCCAGCGTGGACGTCACAAAGCACTTGGGCAAAATTTGAAATCCCAGTTTGCCCAGCCAACTAACATTCCTTATAAATGACCGTAGCTTTAGAGATGAAATAGGGTTGAAGCTAGGATTTATCCTTCAAGTTAGAAGAACCTATTATTGTATTCAACGATGGCCATGAACTTCGAGGGTGCCCCTCATAAAAATGTGATAAAACCAATAGAAATGCATTATGAGCATCTCTCACAACCAGCATGTTCAGAAACGAAAAATATATATAAAATTTGTACGGCTATCCCAAAGATGATTGGATGTCCAAATCACTAACGATCCAATAAACAGACTTCAGATCACTGTTTTAAGCTCAAACGCGTCAACAGATCATCAGCTTTTAAAGGCCAGATATCTGTCAACTGTAGAGCAGTGAACTGTATGATGTTCATTGTGACCATGTATCGTATATGGCAGGGACTAGCAGCCCAGTCAAAACCAAAGCATACGTAGTGGAGAACTGTGCATTAGTACAACAGCTTTCACAACAGTAAAGATTGTGCACATTATTTGTTTGTTAGCCGTACAAAATTTCATACACAATTTCTTTTTCCAGTTATGGTACAAACTGGTTTGCATCTAAACACTGGTTTGAGGTATCACATTAATGTTTTCATATGGAGTGACCAGGTATAAGATCAGCTCATCATCTCTGACGACATTCACTTGTAAGGGATTGGAACAAGTTGAGATGCCACAAAGAGAAGCAACGGCTGGTCATGGCACAAAACCTACCCACGGAGACGTCGGGATTGAAAACGGACAAATCTTCCTTTTCGCCTGCTGGTATGACCCTGCCAGGTCCTTTCTTGGTGCCATCAAACGAAATGGTCGATGGCTGACCAGTCTCATTTGATGATCTGGCAGTGGTAGGATCTCCTTCGACTTCGGGTACAGCAACTTCCTGGAAGGGTTTCATTCAAATCAATAATCATTTCCTACTTAGCTCAAAGTAACAGAAAATATCCAGCAAGTACATTTAGAAGTAATTATTGGCATCAATAAAAACATAATTTTAGAAATTTCTGAAA
This sequence comes from Temnopleurus reevesii, assembly GCA_036244855.1. Classification (NCBI taxonomy): domain Eukaryota; kingdom Metazoa; phylum Echinodermata; class Echinoidea; order Temnopleuroida; family Temnopleuridae; genus Temnopleurus; species Temnopleurus reevesii. The sequence goes on along the minus strand of BQKZ01000161.1, from coordinate 43,704 downwards.
TATCTGTGTTGTTTTAAAGGCATTCCAATGATTCTGGATGCTTAAACTTCATGCTTAAACATAATATCTGGATTCAATAATGAAAGAAAAATCAATGTGTGCAGAACTGCACAAATCTTGCAGAGAATGAGTAAAATGTGCCAAATGATTTTGAAGTAAACTGAATCATAACAATTAATGGGCAAATAATCTAAAAATGTGCTTTGTCAGGCTGACACAATAGTACACTAGTTCCACAGCCTGCTTCCTGTTTTGGGAAGAGGAAAAAGCATGTGATAAGAAATACTATTAATCCTTTCATAAGTTTTTAATCACTTGATTACATTTCCCTTATCAAAATAAGTCTTCTTGCGCATAGTAAGATTATTATAAGCTCTTTATAAAGTATGAAGTATTTGCAAGATATATATAAACATTGAATAAAGTGTGTTCTATTGCTTTATTACTGCATAATGTGCCCATGTAATGTAGGTCATATAGAATGTTTAGCGATTTTGCTGCCCCAATTTTGAAGCCTAATGTCTTCCCAGTATAATTCATGTAAACCATCAACCATTTAGGGTAGTATTTTGTACCTATGAGTTGACATTGTTTTAACACAAAAAAATGTTGTGCAATGTCTAAAGTTATCATTGATTAAATTTATGGGTGAAGATAAGAGATGAGCAATTTTAATTCCACTCACTTCTGAAGCATCAATTTCAATCACCTCTGCATTCTCTCCCACCACCTGCAAGAGGGAGATGAGTGTTAATATGAATAAGAAATAATGATAAAGAATAACACAAGCAAAACTGGATTTTATAAGACTAGAAAATCATGAGCCATTTTCTTCCAATTCTTCCCAGGTGTTGAAAACACCTTAATTACAACAGGATCACTGCATCAATCACACTTTTCAATATACACAAAGCTTGGGTATCCCATGTATTATAAGAGATGAGCTGGTAATGCACAAATGCTAGTATCACAATAGATATGCATTTTATTGTCTCTTCAGCTATTTATTTCTAATGCAATGAAACTTGTTGAGGGCATTATTCCCATCATACACAGCTAAAATTTGAAAAACTTCAATCAGTAAAATAATGAGATGGTAATAAATTTATGAATTTGGTCTGAAAACATCATTGACATTGTACTCACGGTCCACAATATTACAATATATATATATATATATATATATATAAATACTGCTGTTAGTGTTACCATCTTGTTGACTTTTGCATGTAATCTTCTTTAAAAGGGTCTGGTTTTAAAGCCTAAGTGAAGTAGATTTAGGTTTTCATCCATTTAAATCCATTTCAGGTGTAGCCTAGATCAGGCTTTTATTATGCAAATTTTCTTATCCTTCTTTGATGCTGGTAGGTCAGGCAGGCAATCAAGATCTTTTAGAATTGTGCAGTGTGGTGCACAAGGAATGGCACACACATATCTCCTTTTGTGTTCTTGAGCAGAGCTCATCTAATTTTGAAACTGTAAAATTAGTTTGCAGCCAGCTCTCCTTGGTAGAGGATGTATGTTAGGGGTTCAGCTCTGGCATGTCCCAGCTATGATACCATTCCAGCATTGTCAAGTTTTGCTGACAGTAAGTAAATTTGTTTCTTAATATTGCTTGTTATAGAAAACAGAAACCAGATTGTGTTTTTAGCATCCTAAAGCAAGATATGTCTTTTACCAATTTATAGTCTGGAACATGTGACTTGTTTGAAATAGTAATTAAATCAGAAATTGGTTCACTGAGCAAATGATTGCTTACTTTTTCATGACAGATTGTTCTTTTGAATTAAAGCCCTGATTTACAGGGCTAATGAAAGTCGTTCTTTAGTTTTTTAGTTTTTGAGGCATAATTTTTAGGCATGAAAATACTTCTTATATGCCCAATTTTGCTACGTAATAGCAGTACTTTGGCCAAATCATGAAATAAGCGACCTCTTTTGTCCCTCACACATCATTTTTGCATACAAAGTCTATGGAGATCAATGAGGTCCCTAGCTGTTGACCAAATGAATGCAAGTTTATGGAACTTGGAAGGGTGGACTATTTCACAAGAACCGTACTTTGGACTGTAAAGTAAGTTTGATATAAGGTTGTTTAAACTGTTGTTGCATGTTGCCATTTTTGGATAGCCATTTTCCTCCAGTTTTCCTACTGTTTTCTACCATCAACAAATTCAATGCTTCAACCATCAGCGTTTATATTGTTAGTAACCATTCTTGAATTGGGTGTATCCTAATATTGTCAAAGTTCAAATGCCTCTTCGATGGCTCTAAGATAATTTGTGGGAGCGCTCACTCAGTTGTACATCAGTTACCGACCTTATATTTTACATTTTTCTACCATGTTTCAGTTTTCAGTTGTCAATTTCAGTTCATTTTATTTCAACAATCGATTATACAATCAAAATACAATGTCCTAATGTTTTCTTCAGGATTATTTCCAATATTTCCTAGCATTTCCTAGCATTTCCTGGAACTATGTCTTCACTATTACTCAAGGCAACGCTCATTTACACAAGCAAGACCAATCTTTGCTGTATTTAACAAACAAACATTTTTAGGTACAGTTCAGAAATGATAAATGTGATAGATATTTGTGATAAAAGTTCCAATGTGGAGCATGATGTCCTTTGATGCCTTTGAAGTTGTATCACAACTGCCACCATCATCTTTTTTTTTCTTATCCAAAACAAGTGAAAATCAGACAACAAAGCGTTAAGTAAACATGCAATGGTAATTCAAGGAAAAACAATACATTGTGACAAAATGCTGCATTAACAGGATTCTATGATATAGAGGAAGATTGATGGCGCATCCACACCCCTATCCTAGCCAGGTTCATGTAAACACACCTCTAAAATTCGAATGAAGTCATAAATCCGTTTAAAATAATGGGTTGGAAATATATCATAGAGCAACAAGAGTCTCACCTTTTTTTGTCTGGCATTGTTCGCTTTGCCAACTTGTCCTCCACCGCGACCCTTGTTTGTTCCCTGTCCACCTTGGTTGCGGTTATTGTTCCTTCCTTGACGGCCTTGGAAACGGTTATTCTTTCCCTGACTGCCTTGATTGCGATTCATATTCCTTCCCTGACCTCGTTGGTTTCTGCCTGTGGCTCTATCTCCCGATACCTATATGTATAATCCGGAGAGTTAGGAATTTCAAGAACCCTTTCAGAGCATCGATACATAATTAAAAATTATCGCCACCATGAGATTGTTTTTGTCCAAAATCAGTGAACACACGTAGAGTTTTTCCCAAATCTACTTAATCCAGACATCAAAAATCTTCAATTGTATGGAGGAGAGCAAGAAGAGTAAACTCAAAATCAAATGATCTATTTGGGAACTATGAATTTCTAATTTTCAATGATCAATATTAATGTGGCTGCGTTGTACTTGAACAAAATTTCAGATTTTTCTTGAAAAGGAAATTAATGTGAAATTCAAAGTACAAAGTGAATTGTCCACTGTGACATCACTTGTGCTGGAACATTCACCAATTTACCGACCCCCTTTACTAAATTCAGAAAATTCATTACTTTTTCATACATTATTCTATTTTGCTAAACCTTTTTTTAAACCTCACTGACTAAAATCACAATATCTAGATTAGATCAAATTTAATCAACACCATACACATTCTTACTTGATTGCCAAAGGCCCTGCGTTTGGCTGAAGGTTGGTTTGAAGGAGAGAGAAGGCTTGGAATATTTCGGGTATCCATCGGCCTCCGGTTTCCATTATTCCCTATGAAGAATAAAGAATGCACACATGAATTTATGCTCTTTTTATCACAGTACATGCAGATAAAGATAGATGGGCCTCCCTCATACAGATAACTTTATTATCTGTACACCGACTCAAGATTTTGTCCTGTTTTTATACTCATATAAGCGATAATAATAAGCAGAAATATAAAGCATACTCATTCCCACAAAAATTCATGTTCCCAATTCACCATTCCAATCACCATTAACATACATTCATGTGAAATTGAAATTGAAGTAAAAATTGTTACTCTAATCATTTGACTCATCTGTGGAATTGAGGTCAGTATTTACATCTCCTTGAATGAGAGATACATGAAATTTTACTGTGCTAAGTTAACTACACATTTGTCATATTCATTCATGATCTTGATGTAAATTTCTGACTGAATAATGTTTTCATGTGCATCATATATTTTAAAAGCAATTTTTCATTTTGAATTCAAAGACCTCAAAATTGTTGCATGACATGAATTCACTTGAAAAGGTGAAACCCAATATATTCACAGGCAAACATGAATATTACAAAATGCCTTTAACAATCTCAGAGAATTCTGCTAACTGCGAGCATCATATATTGTAAAAAAAAAAACAATTATTGGGTACATGTATTGATAAGACACATCTAGGGTTCTCCACTGGTCTGGATTTCGTTGGGGGCTCAAGTATTCACCGGACTACACTAGTTCTGAGTGGCAACATAATGTTTGCGGTTTTACGCAGCAGGATGCAGCACTGGTATATTGATGATTGTGTAATAATGTACAAGGAAAATATGATAAACAAGGGGCAGTCAAAATAATCCCACTACTATGATCCCCTTGTCCTGGGCCTCATAACATTAAGGTTTGTGATTAATTGCTAATCTGATGGCCATTGATATTAATCTCAAGTCTATTGCAAATCATTCACTAAAGTTTGCAATTGATTTAGGGTAAATAATATTTGTGACTTGCACTATTACTGAAAATATTCTCGCTTACTTTGAAATAAAAATTATCACACTTTTAGGAGGGTGGTGATACAAATAGACCTAGGTCTCGTGCAACTTATTGTCTGTAGATTGCTCTAATTTGCAATCTCAGCCCTTTAAAGGGAAACCACACCCCTGGAATTAGCATGTTCTCATTGAATGACTAAAATATGGATGGCATACCCGTTCAAAAGTTATGGATTTTCAAATATTTTCAATATTAAATAGACGTGATAGAAACAAGCATTTATTTATTGAATGATTTTTGTGTTGGGTGGATATATAATTATATAATTCTTATCCTTGTTGGGATAAGGCAAGAATTATTTAATTAAGCATTTATTCATTTTAACCGAGTCTGGCATTCAGAGGGAATTATCAGGAGTGGGGAACAAACATGGAGAGAGGGGTGTCATTTTCATGGGCTTTCATTGAAAAATTGCTGAGGGAACTTTGAATTTATCTCTTTATCATCTTGATGATCACGCAAAAACTTAACAATCAATTAAAATACATAAACTATGGATTATTTCATTTGATAAGGCCTGCAAATATGTTTATTCTGAAAATTGTTGAACTAGGATTGGCTTGGCTCTGTCAGTGACAACATTTCCTTTAAAATACTTTCCCTGAGCTATGGGGTAGATCTTAGTGACTGCTACCCTATAACCAGAAGTACAGACGATTTCTACTTTAACTGTCTGCAGTTTCTACATTTGATTAGTCCTAGATTTAAATAGAATTAAAAAAAAAAAAAAATAGGCCAAATGGTGAAATACGCCACCTCCCTAGTCACTTGCACTTCTCTAAACTAATCTTGAATTCAAGTCTACGGTGGGTTGGCTCATTTCACAAGAATGCCAACAAATAAACTACAGAAGCATTAATATATTACTTTACAATATATTTGGTGCTTTATTTTCAGAATTTGATCATATTTACTATATATGAGAATTTGCCCAGGACAAGAAGCTTCATCGCATGCAATTTAATTTTGTCTACACTCGTGCTCATATATGCACGAGNAGAGGCACAGAGACCAATATGAATTCATAAAATATAGACTTTGGGCTTTCAAATGAGGTACAAATGTCAAATTAAAAATCTCTTTGAAAAATCAAGTCCTAGGTTGACCTACTTTTGGATCGAGCCCAAATACATTCAGGGAATAACCAATTAAACATTAGCAGCTATTTCATTTATCAAACATGTCCGTAATGCCCCCAGACGAAACCGCTAGAGGAGAGCGCTGATCATATCTATGGTCCAAGATCAAGAAATAATTCAATAATAATTCTTTTTTACCTGGCGAGTCCATTCTGCGCTTCCTGTTTCTTTTCCTGCCCTGTTGCTGCCCCTGGTCTCTTTGCTGATTCTGTTGTGGTGGTTGCTGCTGTCCTTGTTGATTTCTGTTTTGTTGTTGTTGCGGCCTTGGCTGTTGTTGCTGTCTCTGTGGTTGCTGTTGTCCCTGCTGATTTTGCTGTCGCTGTTGATTTTGTTGTCGCTGTTGATTTTGCTGTTTCTGTTGCTGCCCTTGTTGGTTATGCTGTTGTTGCTGTCTCTGTGGTTGTTGTTGTCCCTGCTGATTTTGCTCTCGCTGTTGATTTTGCTGTCTCTGTTGCTGTCCTTGTTGGTTCTGTTGATGTTGCTGACCCTGTTGCTGCCGTTTCTCTCTCCTCTTCTGGTTTTTCCTCTGTTGCTTTGACAGGTTCTGTTGCTGTGGCTTCATCTCTTGTTGTCTGAATTGCTGTCCCTGTTGTTGCCCTCCTTGTTGCCCTCCTTGATTCCTGCCTTGCTGTCCTCCCCGCCCTCCACCTCTCCCTGGAGATCTGAACCTACCTCCACCTTGCTGTCCAGGAGATGTAAATCTGCCTCCACCTTGCTGTCCAGGAGATATAAATCTGCCTCCTCCTCCTCTGTCTGGACCTCCAGGAGATGTGAACTTTCCACCACCTCCTCCTCCACCCTGACGCCCAGGAGACGTAAACCTGCCTCCGCTTCCTCCTCCTGACCTGCGATTATCTCCTCCTCCTGATCTACGCCGATTGTCTCCTCTCTGTCTCCCTCTACCGTCTTCTTCTAGTCTCCGTCTATCGTCTGCTCCGGATCTGGGCCTATCGTCTCCGCTAGACCACCGCCAATCTTCTCTAGGTAAATCCCAATCATTTCTCTCTCCTCCTCTAGACCTGCGATCTTCTCTTCCTCGTCCTCCACCTCCACCTCTACCTTCACTGCTCCTCCTGTTATCATTCCTGGGCTGCCTATCTTCCTGGGCCATCACCATCAATTTCTTACGCTCCCTAGTGGAAGGATAAATCATAAAATTGGAGAAAAATAAATCTTCAGTTTTCAGGTAACCTGTGTAAATTTAATATACTGCAAGGAAATATATTTTACAGTACCTTCTGAAAAAAGCAAAATGATAAAAACTCATATATAGGTGAATGTATCTGTCTGTATTCTTGTACATAATGCAATCAGAATAAAAATCAATGTTTACAATCTTCACTCAGAAATCAAGAACATTTTGATAACCGTATACTTATCAACTGCATTTATATCAATATTGAATCATAAGAAATAGGAAATCATCAAAATTATAGCTCTACTTTAAAATCTAGCGTATTAAAAAAATTCCCGTCATGTGTGGTAATGCACTATCAAATTATAACAATCACTACACAAGCTTCAAGAAAAAAAAACTCACAGCTCGAGGAGCATGGCCTGTTCAGCCATTAATGTCCTCTGCATCTCCACCTTGGCAGCAAATAAACTATCAGAAAACTGGCTTTGATCCCTCATCTGGTCTTGTGCCATCACTGAGGCTTGAGGCATCGTAGGAGTCTGGGTCATCATAGGGCTTTGAAAACCTCCAGAGCTCATCATGTTTCTGCTGCTATCAATCTTAGGGGAGTTACGAGGGGCTGGGCCATTCCTTGGCATATTCCTGATGCCAGGGTCATTTCCAAAAAAGCCCCTGTCGCTATCCAGAGAGTAATCCATAGATTGCGGTTGGGAGAGACCCATGTCTGAAGCCAAGGGAAAGCTCCCCATGTTGCTTGATCGACGGTTTGATGGAACATCTGAAAATGAAGGAAGGTAGACAAGGAATCAAAATGACTCATCCCAAAATGCATACAGTATCAATATGTCTATATTATACTTAAAGAGAGAAGTAAAATTTTGTCTATGTTTCTAGAAAAGGAAGAAAATGCGAAATTTTATGTACAAAGTGAACAGAGGGTTCTCCATATTGGCAGCCATTTAGTTTGTGTAGGTTGCAGACTAGTACAGTAGGTTGCCAATTTAAGGAGACAAAGAGGGGTACAAATTAAAACTTTCAAAATTTATAATTTTTAAATGGATTGTTGGATTTTACATAAATATCCACTTTAATCATTGTATTTTTCTCTATACACTGAGAGCACACCAATGTCTGCGTGAAGTTCCCCTTTCAGCAAACCGCACTGCAAACACAGAGATGCCACTCATTTGCATGACAACAAAACTATTTTCTAAGCCATTCACTTATGACGAAAGGCTTCTTGCTATAGAAATGCTGCTCATGCATATCCCTTACAGTTGGCATCTCTGCTAACATTTTTGTCGAGATGAATGAGATAATATCAGACGGAAAACAAAATGAAAAGTTGAGTAATATCTGAAACTCTGTAAATAAGTTATGACTTTCGAAATATAAAGTGATAATAAAAAATGGAAAATCTACAGCTTGCATGAATGAGGTTTGCATGGATATCTGATGGGAATCTGAGATGTTCCGGCGGACATCTTTCCATTTCAGACCATGTCATGTTGCTCACTATAATATTAAACCCTCATCAATCAAACCTTTCGGATTGCGTACCCAAGACGATCAAAGACCCCGTTTACACCAACATTTTAGACAGCCCGAGGCCGGCCTTTGGCCTGCCTAGTTTTTGGTGTAAATGCTCGCTGGCCCAATTGCGGTACAAAATGCCGGCCCGCTCACGACTGTGACGTCATATCTCATTGTTTTTATAGTTTTTCCCGCATAGTTTGGCATCTCTTCGCATCATCTGAATTATGGTTTACATGCAGAGCGCCGCTACCGTCGAAATACTGAACAAGTTAGGCCGCAGGCCGGCTTAAAAGTTTAGGTGTAAACAGGCAACCAAGCGGGCCCCGGTACCGCAATTGGGCCGGCCCTGGGCCGGCCTAAATTTGGGCTGGCGGTGTAAACGGGTCTAAGAAACATACTAGGTTCGACCGATATCTCCCCTTTCTTGATACCTTAAGTCCCACCCTGGATGATCTCTGAACCAGTGGTTGACCTAACATTGAAGAACATTAACATTAAAAGGAGATCCACTAACGACATTGTTTATCTAGATAAATTCGGCTCAGTTAGACACAAATGTAGAAACTTCCAAGCAATCTATACTGATGGGTCAAAAGAGCAGAATAAAGTTGGATCAGCCTGTATTAGTGCCAATGTTCAGGATCAAGTCCGATTACCAGACAGCGCATCTATATACACTGCAGAGCTTTAATCTCCTTTTATATTACTTATTTCAAAATTGTTATTTATATGTGATTTATGCAGAGTAGCCCACACCCTACAAGCAAAGCTTTTTAGTGGGCCTCTCTGTTTCCGCAAAATATCACTTTCTTCTGTTTCCTTTTACCTTTGTAACTAAGATATTTCATTTAAATATTATTTTGAAAATTTGTTATTTTTGAAAAAGTTATGTGTATTAATGTTGATTTATGTATATTACACTAATTTTGTCATAATGTATTGATTTGTATATTTTTTTAAACGAAATAAATGAAATGAAATGAAATGAAGATGGCCAGTCTGCACATTGTTGAAAACTCAAATGGACAACATTTTGTAAAATTCACAGATTTGCTATCTAGCCTAATGGCTTTGCAATGTAGGAGCCTTAAGCATCCCTATATCATACAGCTATTAGAATCTCTGTACATGCTTAACATACTATGCAAAAAAGTAGTCTTTGTCTGGGTGCCAAGCCATACAGGCAAAGGTAACGAAAAAGCCGACAGGATGGAAAAATAATAATAATAATAATAATGGTGGCTACTTGTATAGCGCACAGGTCCACCTTATCGGTGCTCATGGCGCTGAAAGCTTTACACTCACTATTACCCGGCTCTAGCTGGAAGCACCAAGACTAAATATAACAGAAATAAAAATACCCTATACAGACCTAAAACCAAAAATTAACGCCTTTATCAGAAGGAAGTGGCAAACATCATGGAACCTAAATCGGGCTAATAAACTTTTTCAAGATCAACCAATAATAGAACCTCACAATACAATCCCATTGCCTTAACATCATGAAGACATTGGGTGACTTCAAGTACGGTGTTGAACGCTGGTGTTGGTGTTGCAGCAAAACCAACACCAGCCTCAACACCAAACTTGAAGTCTGTCGGTGTTTGGGGTAGACCTCGCAAGATTCTGACGTATTTCCGGTCGTTTCTGTATCACTTCTGTAAACTGACCAACGGTGTTTGAGCTCGGTTTACGGACCGTTTTGCTCTCTCAACACCTACACCAACACCGAACACCGTACTTGAAGTCACCCATTGTGTGTTACAGTTAATCCGTATTAGAATTGGTCATTCTCATTTAACGCATTCTTATCTACTTGCAGCAGAGGATCCACCACGGTGTATATCGTGTGATTGCTCACTTTCAGCTAAACATATTCTTCTCGAATGTGTCAAATTTTCTCACACACGTGTCAATTCTTATAAAGTTCCTGATCTCATAACCTTGTTTAGATTTGCTTCGCGATCATGCATTGTAAATTTTCTTAAAGAAATTAACCTTTTTAGCAGATTTTAACAAAGTAAGCTTATTACAATTAGTATGAAGCCCTTTGAGGGCACCAAGTATAATATGCTTGGTGAAGAGCAAAACCATTTGCACGTTAAAGAACCTGCTTTCTCGTTCGAAAAGAGTAGGGAATTTTTTCCCGGGAAAGAAGTAGTTAGAAAGAAGTCTTAATTGTTTTTTTCATACTCATTAATGGATATCCTTACTATAAACATGACACTTCTATGACACATTGTGTTGATAATGTCGTTAAACCTTAATCATTCAATCAATCAATCAATCCATTCATTCTGAAAACCAAACTTTGCATTTTGATGACCTGCTTAATTCAGGTATGGTTCTCCCTTTTATCAATGCAATTCCCTGGCTGCTATTTGGATCAAGTGAATTAAATATTTTCTATGACCCAAAAGAAAAAAAAAAAAACAATCTTACCGTATGTCGAAGAGACCAAACCATCCAAAAGGGAGGTGTACTCTGGTCCACTGTTCCGCTGGAAGTGCATGTTTTCCAATTATTCCTGAATAAACAGAAAAGATGTGGAAAAAAAATTACTCATAATTCTGAGTACCTCCATTCAAGTATTAACAACAGCTAGATGGGCATATAAATTTGCATCCTTCTTAATACTATTTGAAAAAAATGTTAAACAAGAGTTGCACCTGGGATTTTCTTTTGTGCTCATGAATCTATTGTGAATGCTTAAAAATGAAGATGTTCACTCTGTCCCAAGTTCTTTGCCAATTCTACTCACAGTGAGGCCTGGCTTTTCAGGGTCTTCTTTCCCAGAACTCCCAGAAGAAGTAGTGTCAGCACCATAGGTGAACTCCTTCAAGAACCAACTTGACAAGCATTGAAAAAGACTACCATCAGTTTATAGCTTGGAAGGAAATTAAATTGATGGAAAAATTTTCCACCCTCTCTACACACACAACCTGCCACAGGCACAGAGCATCAAATATGTTTGAATGTTTTGACACAGAGGATACGTTTTTGGAGTTGTATGATTTTGATGCCGATGATTGCTTTTTGATTGATGAACAGTCTCAGTCCTACCAGCACCGATGGTAGGACTGAGTAAAGTAAAGTACGTTCAGATCTTGGCTGCTGGTTGCGCAATCACTGTGAAAATATGCACGCGAGTCAAACATTTATGTAAACTAAAAAATTGCAGTCAAATGTTGATAAGAAAGTCATAATTATGCTAATTTATGTGTAAAATCACACTTCACAAAACTAGCAACTTTTGGACACATGACATTGACGTGTTGATGACATACAGTAAGGTTCGTCCCTCCTCTAGAATAAGTGTATCATTTTATCTCTTTGCTTTTTTATGCTCTATTTAACAGCTTTTGGAGATGAAAATAATTCTTATTCTCAAGAAATTCATCTAGTTGAATATATATCAATTATTGCTTCTGAAATACCGGTATCGTTAGTAATGAAGTGATTACACAGTTACATAGATAAATATCATTTCGATAAACAATATATTTAATAAGAAATATGTATTTTGTGTTGTAATCGCGCTTTCACGACTACAAACTTAATTACGTATACCACTGTAAACTCTAGTAAAGGAATATTTTTTTTTCACTTTGGATTTACAATGACAATAATAATACACAAAAAAACGAAAATGGAATTTCAAAAACAATAATAAACATTGTAGACAAAACAAAATCATCTCTCTAAAAAAATTATTATTATTGAAAAATTAATTTTCATATTTATGCAATCAATTCATTGTAAATTTGTATAGCTATAGGCCTACCTGACCCGATAAAAGAACACATATATAGATAAGACAGACAAGATAAATCATTGTATATGTACAGTATCTGATGCCTGTCCTATCTTTCAAATTTCATATCCAGCCTGCAGTGCACTGCCGCCGGTGTTCACACAAGGGAAGAACGACCGAGGCATCTCCATCTCGCTCGCCACACATGACTGGATACGAAAATTACAAGAATGTCATAAATTCCTTCAAAAAATCCAACTCTGAGTTTTAAAAAAAAGTAAGGAGACAGACCAAATTAGAAATAGTTTATGAACTCGTCCACACAAAATGCCTTATTGCCTATTGGCGATGTCTATGTCTAGTCCCTCCACGCTGATCGAGAGTGCAGGTTACACACGCGTAATTATGGGCGAATCACTTTCGCGGATGAAAAATAGACCCCTAGGCAA